>VZRQ01009564.1:777755-809705 GCA_013397975.1 Machaerirhynchus nigripectus
CCGCTGCCCGGCGAGGAGCGGGCGCTCGGCGCGCCCCGGTGCCGCGCAGTGCGCGCGGCCGCGCCGGCCCGGCCGGCCGTGGGAAGATGTCTGGTACGTGACACTGCTGCTGCTTCGGGGACGGATACACCAAACCAGCCTGTGCGCGCTCCCAGATAGCTCTTCCCATTCGTGGCAGCTACAGGGCATGCTTTCTGTCTGTACAGAACAGATTGGGAGGTCCAAATTTCCTCCCCCCGCCCCCCTTTTTTATTTAATTTCTTTTTCTTTTAAGGGCTGTTATCTGTACTCAGAACAACTTATTAGACATCACTGAAGTTCTGCAAAGGCTGCTGTAGTTCAGAGGATACTGTATGTTGAGACTATTCAGGAAAAATGTGCCTTGCGCCCAGTTTTGGTGCCTTTTTTTTTTTTTACATATTCTTCCTCTTCCAAATTTTGTCAAATATTACATTTTACTACCTGTGCTTATCATTAGAAAGTAAGAGCAATAATACATCTTCCTGAGAAATAAAAATTCACAATAAACTGTGAAAGGGGTTGGTTAAATAAAAATTCAGTTTCTTTCAATCTCTTGCTGCTTGAGTCTGTCTTTTATGGCCATCCAATTATATAAACAATAGGCTGCCCATATTTTTCCTTCCCTTTCTTTCTTCTTTGTCCTTTTATGCTATGCTCTTTGCTGAATGATTTATTTTTTCCCTATTTATTCTGTGTCCATGAACAAAGGGCATACAAACCATGAAGCTTTTAAAAATTGTGGAATAATTTGTGTTTATCATCACCCCTTCTCCTAGATACACAAAAGAATAGATGAGATTATGTTGTTAGAAAAAGGCTTTTTAATCATACATACTGTTTATATTAAAAAATTAATTTATAATAGGAGATGATTAATAGTGAAGCTCAAAGAATTGGTTATCAACCGGTCAAAAAGAAGAAAATGTTGGATCTCTTGCGTAAACTCAGTCCCACCACCCTGAGCGAGTCAGGCCACCCTCTAGTGGACTGAAGTGAGATGTGGTTCTCATTTCACACTCATCTGCTTTGAAGAAAGGCTCATGGTCCTGTCTAATATGAGTAGGAAAAATTTTTGAAGATTATTAAATGGTGTGAATTAGTGTACTTTTTGCAACAGCAATAGCACCAAAATTTTACAATAAAATGGTTGCTATTTTATGAATACTGATTTCAATCTCAATTCACTTTGAGTCTGAGATCTTGGACTGCATTATGGTTTTTTTTTAATTTGGTAAGAAAATAATTTTATTTTTTCATAAAATCACTTATTATGAAAAGCAAATTAAATTAATGCCACAATTCTGAATAAATTTCAGGTTGTTATAGTTGGTTAGGGCTAATTTTACAAAACTACTCTTTGACTCACAAGTACTTATACTGTGGCTCTATTAAAGCACTATTTTCCTTCTGCCTCAAATTTTTGAATATTGCATTTAAGCTAACTACAGTGAAAAAAGTGTTACTTTTTTCAAAGATGTGTGCTGTTCATTTTTCACTCATCTAACTGAGTGAGGCTGTTTCACAGATGAAATAATAGCATTTAAGTTACTGATACATGCAAATAGGTGAGACACTCTAGGCCAGGGGAAGGCCAAGTGGACTTTTCATTTTCTCTCATTCTCTTGTTATGGATATTCAATTTTTTTTTTCTAATGTGAGTTAACGAGTTATAACAAAAAAATTGGGGCTAACCCATCTTTAGTTACCTTTCAGGTCTTCTTGCCTGAGCCTCAGACAGGGTAAACTAAGATCGGAAAGATGCCACATCTTCTTTCTGTAGCCCCTTTTGCCCCAGGAGATGGCTCTTGGAGCCTCTGATACATGTGATGTTCACCACCATGAGCTGCAAATTCAAGCCATTTTAAACTTCCAGGTGAACCTATAAGCCTTCCCTGCTGCACAACATGTTGTCCTGTGCTGGATGGGATAATGCTCTGGATGTTTTAAGTAACCACAGCCCAAAACCAGAAGAGTGAGGCTTCTTGCCATTGTAGCCCCCACAAGAAAAATGGAAATCCTTCCTGATCTCAGCCATCTCCTACCTCTCCCTGGCAAAAGACATTAACCTGTGCTACAGGGGTGGGATTGTGGGTGGAGTAAGAGAGAGGAAAATTTCAAGAAGTTTGGGCAAAGTTGAAAATATTCTTTTAAAGACAAGTAAATTCTGCTATTTATCGTACCTTATCCAGTGGAGAAGCAGACGATCTGGAGAAAGGTAAATGGGTAGGGACTAGCATTGCCCTATGTGAAACTTTTCTTGGGTTTTGCCCCTAACCTCCTCATCAACTCACTGTCATTCATTCTAAATCTGGCTTTCTAATTAACATGAGAATCATGCAAAAACATATTCATTGATTTGACATGTGAAATTAAGATTGTATAAGTGCTTCATTTTGGTTGATTGGTATGGACTGTGTAATTAGAGGGCTAGATAATTAAATCAAATAAAGTATACTTGCATAAAGAAAGTGAGTTCTTATGATAGACTATATATGCAATTAAAATACTTCCTTGATAGGCACACATTTACATATTAGTTAAAATGTTATTATATCATAATAAAGTTCTGTTTCATAAAAGAGGTGAAATAATTGAATTTTATAATTTAGGTAATTCTAAAGAATATTTTTTTTCAAACTATCTGCAGGACAAAAGTATCTTTTATAACCAAAACCATTACTATTATTAAAATTCATTAAGTTATTTTTTCTGCTGATTTCACTATGATGCTTGGTGGTTTTAAAATAGCAATATAATTTATTTTATGAAAATCATATGTATAGCTTAATAAGTTACAGAATAGAAAAAAATTCTCTCAGACTGATAGAGAGACAATGAAATTATTGCAAACTAACTCCAGCAATTTATTTAGCATACATTTTATCTGATTATTGAGTGCACATTAAATAAACTAAGTAATTACTTGTTTGTAATGGACAATAAACACAATCCGTAAACCCCTCAGTTATTAAAATACAATGATTCTGTGTGTACATTTTTCTCAGAATTGGAAGATGATTTCAAAACTTTTTCCCCTTTTTCATTATATAGAAAGGCAGAGCATCCTTGGGCCTTAATATCGTTTTTTGTGGTTCAGGATTAACAGTAACCACTTCTAGTGTTTTTAGGCTGTGAGAACACAGCTGTGTTTAGAATGCAGCAAGTCTAGTTAAAAACCGTAATAAAAGCTATGCAGTTGCAGTAAAAATCCCACAACTATTTGATTTAAATTCTAAGATGGCACACTTTATATCAGAAATGGGCAATTAAAAATTTCTTTTAAAGTGTGTATTCATACAGATAATGTCCATGTGCAAAAGAGACAATGCTTTTGGAACAGCTTTATCACTTGTGACTACATGTGCTCCTATCCTGGTTTCTGAGGCGCCATGACTACCAGGGGAGGCTCAGTGGTGGCTTTTCTCACTTTCTTCTTGCAGCCTGTAGAGAAAAGAAAGAGATGAGCTGGTGTTTATTGGACAGATTAATTCTCACTGGTTCTGCAAGGCATACCCTTGTTGTATCTTCCATGTGGGTTGTGGGGAGGTATTCCTTTCTGAGTGAAGGTCAGTTTCAAAGAAATCTGTGTTGTGGTGTCATCAGTTAATTTATTAATTGACTTATTAATTATAGGTGGTTGTCGTTGTAGGATTTGCCGGGAAGAGAGAGAAAAGAGCCACCACTTCATATAACCCTGTTCTGACAGCATTTTCAGTGCAATGTCATCAACCTTTCATGCGCATTTTTAGATATTGTGGCCAGACTACTGACGTTTTCCTAAAAGGGCTATGCTTCCATACAGACAAGGAGTAATTTTTCTTAATATGTATCTTCCCAAAATTGAATAGTTTTTTCAGTGATAAACAAAAAACAACATTTCTGGTTCTTGTTCTTTGTCTTTTTTGAAGATGAAAGACAGGCTTGTTGCCAACAATGAATTCAAATTTCTAGAGTTGCACTTCATAATGGAAAATGCTACATCAGATTACTTAACCTACTATGAAATTTCTTTTATCCGATCTGAGAGTTAGTGTTGATACGATAGAGCAAAAGCAGATGGAAACAAATCTGTAAAGAATTTCACATAAGGAAAATTTCACATCTACACAAAGCCCCATTTACTTCATTAAATGATATGTAGGTAGTAGGTGCTATATGACTTGGCAAAATCTGGAACTACATAGTAAGGAGCCTTATAGTACAGGCAAATTCAGTCATGTGTGATGGGGTTGAATGAAAGCAGGGGCGAGGAACTGGTCTTGGTTATCAAGGAGATATTTCCTGGTCCAGAAAATTTGCCTATTCATGTAGCAACTGTTTTCTGTGAAACAAAAAGTATGAGATCCCAGGCAAAAGCTACAGTCTCTTTCCTCATTAAAAGGTCCCAGAGCCATACTCAGGCTTCTTCAGAAGTGGCTTGAGGTCTGAAAAATCCTTACAAGTTTTATCCCTATTGGGTCCAACACAGGGTGATATCTGAGTTCTAATTTTCATCCTTGACCCAATTTTAATAGGCAAGAATGTCTGGCATACCAGTATCTGCAGAAGGCTGGAAGTGAGTCACACATAGCAACCACAACCTTGCTATGTCACATGGGATTCTTAATGAAGACTGAGTAGTGAAAAGCAGTTAGAGCATCTTTATATGCAGCTGGATAAGGCAGATGAAATATCTGCAAAGCAATTTTCAAGCTCAGTGTATATGTTTAAAAATTGATTTCTTCTCAGTAAGTTTATGTCTTAGTTGTGGTGATATCTCAGGTTTTGTAGCCTTTGATAATTGGGTATAACTTACTGGCACCTTCTCAGTGGTGGATCTTTAAGACTGAGATGCCCTTGTTGATTTCTTAAGGATCTGCTTGTTTGTGGGACCCAGAATGCACATGGAATATAGCAGTCAGGGTCATAGCTCTTGGAGCTAATCTGTATCTAAGGCTGATGAAGAAAATAGTGGCTGTAATGATTTGAATGTAAGGCCTAGAATTTCCATCCTGGTGTTGATTGGTTGTAATTGGGTGGTGATAGGTCTTGAACTTCCTGTCCTTATAGAGAAGCCTTTTTCTGTTTCTTTGCTCATATCTGTTTTCCTTTCTATGGAACATTAACTGATTTTTTATCTGAAACATATTTATCCTTTTTCTCTTGACACTGTGTGGTGTGGGAACAGTATGTGTTTGGTGAAAGGGAACCTTCTTCTCCCAATAATAGTGTTTTTAAATTTAGCCACCTTCCCTGATAAATGCCATATATATATAGTGTGTGTTTCTCAAGGGCAGAACTTCAGATTTGAATTTCTTAACTCTTTTGATGAAACCAAACACACTATTCTTGATGCATTTTATTGTGGTTTAATATTAAAAGGGATGGATAACAATAGCAATTCTAAGTTATCTGCTTTTCATAACTATTTGCACAAGAGCTGTATTGGTGATTAGATTGAAAACTTCGGAGTTGCTAAGCTAAATACTAGAACTAGAATGTCATTTCGCTTTTAGTTACTTTTACTCTGAGACCGAGAGAAGTATCAGTTATTTTCCCATGCCGTCAAAAGCATGAATTTATCTTGGATGTGACAAGAAACAGCATGGATAAGTGCAGTGTGTATTCAGAATATGGTCACCTAATGATAGTTTAAATCAAGTACACTAAACTGTTGGAGTGTAATGGGTACCTAAGTGAAGTCCTTAGTAGTTCAGTTACGCAATTTCATTTTTTCAACTAGCAGATCTAGAAAATTAATTAAAAGGTCACAGGAACATACAATATCCTTACTGATTAAAACCCAAACAATGTCATTGGGAATGCAGTAAATGTTTTCCTTCTTATCTCTAATTTCACTGCCAAAAATGTACCCATTAAATATTTTTATTTAAATGTAAAGATATCTTTAAATCAATAAGTTGGGGATAGAAAGGATCATGTGCATCATGACTTACTGGAGGAGGAGTTGTTTCAGCAGCTTTCACATAGTTTCCATTACTAAGGAAACCACTTATTTTGTCTGTGCATGTTTTGAATAGATCTCTCATTTGAAGTCTGGTGCTCAGACACTGAGGATTGCATTATAGCACTGAGGCAAAGGAAACAAAAGAGGCAAAAAACCACTCCATCTTTAAGGAATACAGAGTATTGTATTACATGCTTATGAAAGTGTACTTGTCTATATATATTTAGGAGATTTGTCCATATATGTATGCATTTTGATTATTTTGGTCCTACAAAAAGCAATGTGAAAATGTTAGTAAATGAGGCAGGGAAGGCAGATGTTGTTACGTCCTGTACTTTGCATGTGTCTATTGTAAGGACATTTGAGAAATCTGGTTTACCATTTAGGTAGCAACAGATAAGAGTCCTGATTTTCATTTCCTGAAACAAAACATGGTATGAGATCAAAACAGAAAGAAATCCCCATCCAGTGGTTATGGCTAAAACAAAGCTGGAAGGATGGCTCTGCATTCAACAGTTGCTCAAACCTGTGCTTGGAAAGTGAGTCTGTTTTGGCAAAATCCTTGATGAAGTGTAAGACCTGACTGCAAATACACACCCAACCATACTTATACATACATTTTATTTGGGTCAGCACATTTGCCCCACATGAATAACACATATATTCTGTGCTGACCAAACACTTGTATTAACAGACAATTGAATTAGTAACTCCTCTATTACCAATTATGTATGTTCAGCTGATACACTTCAAAACAAAAGGTTGCCTTAGTACAGCCAGATGAATCTGTTTTGATGGGATATATTTTTAAAGTACAAGTATTTAAATAACTTGGAACTGATTTCAAAGGATCCTCAACAATGAGACTTGTTCACAAATAAGCTCAAAGTGTTAGATAAATGCATAAATCCAGAAAATTACCAGAGATCTGTAGGGAAATGAAGTTTCTGGCTAATAAATCTTCTTATTCAGTATGTTCTAGTATATGAATTAGTTTATCAGTTAGTTTTTCTGCAGAACAGGATAGAAAACTGAAGACAAAGATGGAAAATCCCATTTTGAAGGTCTACAAAGCCCTTGCCTCTGTAGGGTCATGTGACAACAAAACCCATACTATAGAAACTTAATTTCCCCCATGTTTTGTGGGTGTTAATGCCAATTTATTTTGAAATTAAGAGACATAAGTAATCAGTTATTGCTATCTGATATGTCTGATGTATAATTATTCGTACTATATGTTGCATAGTTCATGAGCCACTTTGGGTGACAAGAGTTTACTCTTAAAGCTAATATGCCTCAAAGGGATTAATGTGTATGTTTGTGTGCACAGTTAATGAGCAGCCTGTCCCTACAGATTTTTTTTCTGTAACTCTTTGACTGTTAAATGCGTGGGAAAATGACAGCTATGGTAAAGCTGACATGCCCTTGTCTTGACTTGGTTGAATACTTTGGGCACAGCAACATAAATTAGATTACATAGAGATACCATAACTCATTTGTCTTGGCTAAGAAATATCAATTTTTAATATTTCAGAATATTTGTGTTATTTCAATACTGTAGTGGTTATGTTTGCTTTCTACTGTTGAATTGCGAGAATTCACAACCTGTCTCAAGGAACACTAAAAGCATTGCTATTCATTATCCTTTAAGTTATGTCTGCAGCAAGAAATAAGATCTTCAGTGTTTGGTAATACTGGCCATTTCCTTTATGGTGTAACTGGCATGTTTTCAAGCGAATGCATTCAGCTTCTAACTCCCATCAATATTATCATAAAAGAGACGAGACCAGTATTTTTTTATAAAATAACAGGGATAGGGACTTTCAGAGAAAGTTATCATTTGTTTTGTCACAAGACTATCAGTTTACCTGATGAGGACCAGGACCATTTGATACTGAGAAACAATTAAGAGTTAATAATTTAATTGGCAATTCTAGTTGACAGAGAAGAGGAACTAACATTTTGTAGTAATTTAACTGTTTGCTAATTGGGTAAAAATATAATGTAAAATGCAGTAGATATTATAAATAATTGTTTTGTGCCAAGTAAATCTTTTGATGACATTTCTGTGACAAGAAGGCAAAGGACAGGTTGAATGGGAGAAGGAGAGTGCTTTTCCCACCATAAGCAGCTCAGAGGAACATAGGAATATCATTCAGAAAGGCTGTTTGAAACTTTAATAATAGAAATGGGATTACAGTCTAAATAGTTGATGATGGAAGGTCATTTGGAGCCAATAAAATGTAATTCTGTTTTAAATTGTGGGCTTACTAGAAATAACAGAGAAGGAGAACATACCTCTGCATTACTGGTTGATCAAGAGGTAAGAACTCACAGGGTGGCACAGCTGTGAAAAAAACCAAATATGTCTGAGGATGCACCAGGATTGTTGTTCCAAGTTGTTCCAGGAGCAGTAAGGAACTGCCCACTTCACTTAGAATGAATAATTCAGTTACCATTTTTTGTGCTTGAAAATTATATGAACTCAAAGTGGAACACATGCAATTAAATACAATTCAGGTGACAGCAGAGCCCACATTACAGAGGGGTTTATAGAACCTTGTCTTGTGCAGTGTAGGAGAGTCAGGGGGAAAATAAGGTTCCTGCTGATAAATACATCCTGCTGGTACACAATGAGGAAAAGGTAGCTGAAGAACAAAATTTGTGTGTGACTGTGATTAAATTTAAGTCTTTTTTTTTTTTTTTCTTNTACTTTTTTTTTTTTTTTTTTTTTTTTTCCTTTTTTTTTTTTTTTCCCCTGTGAGTCATCACATCCCGGGATAAATTTCCATAATTTGGGTAGAAAATCAAAGCAAGAGCAATCCAAAACAACCACAACTCAGATGAAATCAATCGCTAGCGAAAAATGCCCTCTTCAAAGATACTGATTGGAATATTTATAAAAGAGGTATGTTTACAAATAGCTGACTTCATGACTACAGAAGAAGAAGCTAAACTTAACATTTTAGGAAGATCTTTCCAGTCCTTTTTTGCTTATCAAAGATAAAGCCTACTTATCAGATTTCTATACAAATCCAGTCCTTACCTGTGCATTCTAAAATCTATTAAACTCTCTGAAAATTTTGAATTTTTGTGACAATGGGAATTTCTAACTCCTCAGCTGGTGGGAATACTCACTTTTCAATGTTAAAACAGCTTTTCTCAATATTTACCCAGGTAAGTATAAATAAAGCAACTATCAGTTTAGTATTTTACATTTACTTGCAGTTTTAAAGTAGTGGTTTACCTATCTTTGCATGCAAATAGTTCAGTGGCACTACAGAAAGTTCAGAAGAAAAAAAGGAGACCAATAGCCATATTTAAGTCTTTGATTTCCACTTTTCTAGATAGTTCTGGAAACAGTAATCCTTTTGATAATAGTCTCTAAAACAAATTGTCAGGCCTTAGCTTTTACTGAAAATTTTGTTCCAATCAGCCACTTTGATCACTAAATAGAAGCCTCACTCAGCTGGTCAGGTACTGTCTTCAGCTTTTCTGCTGATTTCTTTTTGGGGTTTTTTTTTGTTTGTTTGTTTGGGTTTGTTTTTTTTTTTTTTTTTTTTTTTTTTTTTTTTTTTTGTTATTGTGTCAGATAATCTAAGTTCAGCTACAAGGAAGTAGCAAAAAACCTTAAATGCACAAAAAAATTCATACAAGCCTCACTATTTTCCATGCAGAATCCTAAAGCCCCAAAATTGTCTAACTTATTTTAGTGTGATCTTTTATCACTCCTAATTTTGCTGACATCTACTTTTTATTCGAGTACTGTGAGAAATAGCTGCAATAAATCTGCTTTTTAGATACATCTGTATTTCTTCCTTGGGCCTTAGGTTGAATTTTTCTTTAGCTAATAGGCCATTGATGTATTTAGCCATCTCCTGAAGTGGCTTTATTAGGCAGGTACATTAACTCATTTCATATTTTCCTACAGAGAGATATTCGTCAAGGTAGCAAACTTGATGATGGAAGAATGTATTCTTCTCATTACTGCTAATTAGAATGCTATGCCAAATAGGCTTTCAGGAACCAGAACACAGATAGTTATGGCCTTAATGAAATAGTTATGACATTCAAACTAGAAACCCAAGAAGTTAAAATGCATGGGTCGAAGAGGGAGAAATCAAACTGCTGATACATTCTCGTATTTTCCTGACTGTACTCTCAGGACACATATTTTTGTCATGGCTTCTGTTATGTCACATGGAGAATATTGAACCAAACATAAAGGAGACTCAATATTGCTATTTAAAAATGTGCCTCAGGAGTAACCTAAATGGTGAATAATTTGGTGCATCAGGCAGGAGCACTAACTTTTGACCAGGAGAGGAGATTCTAGTAATTCCATTAATTTCACTAACCTCTCCTGAGACTGTCCTGGTTCTGGGTATGAGTGTAACTACTTTTGGAGAGAAGCCAAACTTCATTGCTGCCTACACTGCATTTAAAAGCCTTTAATTGAATATTCCTAACTGAGCTAATTATAAATTACCTTAGGCTTTGAATCTCACTTTCCAGAGATTCATCTTCCTTGTGCCCAGTTTTTTCTTCTTCTTTGTGACTGTACAAAGAACATGCAATTGCCTTCTCCCACCCTGCCCCTAATTTTTAGAAAAAGCAGTTAATCTTCCTTTTTTCTGAAGCCTTCATGTGATGTTGTATACATCACACACTTTCAAGGATGTCAGGGGCAGGTCTGTGTGTAATCTATTCCTCCCTTTGGCTGTGGCACGAAGACTCCTGTAATCTTGGCTTAAACACTGCTCTGAGGTGGTCTGCCTCAGTAGGGCTCAACACATGGCCAGTCTGACCCTAGGACATTGCTGTCAGCCTAGGACCTGCCTAACAGGCTCTGCTTCTGTGGATTTCCCTTCTTTCCAATAAAGTACGTGCACAGGACAGGCAGGAGAAACATATGGGTATTGCCTAGGCAATAGCTGCCCCTCACTGCAATGCACCTGAAGGCAGCTGCTGCAACCCCATTTCTCAGTTTAAATCATGGAAAAGTAAAATCATGGGTGCAGTCCATTTTTCTTCTTTTCGGTGGAAAGGAGTTGGAGCAAGGTATATAGCAAGGTACAAATTTTTCATGGATAAAGACTTTGGACGCTTGTAAGGCAAATAAATTGAAAGGTCAGTATTCTGGCTTGGATGAACTGTTGAGAAAAACTTTTACTTGGCCTATACCAGTATGGCTTTTTTTTTGCCCATTATAAGTACAACTGTACTCCAAGGGTTCTAGGCTGCTGATGGCACCAAATATCCATTGTCTCTCTAGAGAAGCCTATAATGCTCTGTCTTGACTAAATTTTGGTCCTACAGAGCTTGGAGGTGATGTTCATAATTTACTAAAACCCATTTAAACATTTATTTAAAATTGGTCTGACATCTTCAGTATATTTATGATCAACACCTATTTCTGTGCTTTAAATAAATGTTCTGCAGCTTGCTTTTTTTTAAGAGTGAATTTAAAGTTTATGATCTTGACTAAGGAGAAGTACAATATGAATTATTATCCCTATTCTTTAGTTTTTATGGTTCTTTTGTGTCACCCTAAGTGGCAAAGGATTTTTAAAGCAAATCGAATAACAACAAATTAGGCTTTTTGATTTTCCTCTTCATATCTTAACACAGAAGTGCCACTCAAGTGAGTTCAATACTAGAAATGGGCAGGGTCTGAAAACGTCCAGAATTTAAAACCAAGTGTCCCAACATGTAAGCTGTCTTTTGCACAGGTTTGTAACTGTGAATTACTAGCTTTGCCTGTATTAGTTTGGGCATAAATGTGCAACAACCTTTAAACAGTATGATGAATCAGCCCTTTCAGAAGAGCTCTAGTATCTGAGAGCTCTATAATACATGGCAAATCTTTTTGTTCTGAAAATAATATTTCTGTTATTTTACCTGTGTGTAAATCCTGTAAGTATTAAAATTTTCATAGACTTTTCAAAGAGTGTAAAGAAAGAGAGAAACTGCTTTTAAACAATGAAATGCTATTGATCTTTATTTTTGAAAGCATTCAATAGGCTCTATAAACACACACCTCACCTTTAATACCATGTAATTCCGTATTTCAGTAGTTCAGTGGGATAATGCACTGGCTCTCTGAAGAGCTTGTGGAAATGAAACATTTAGCATCAGAATCATGGGACTTAATTGGAAGTTCATTTGCAGTTATTCACTGGTAACATCTCAAGGAATCATAGAATCATTCTCACTTTCATTGACAAATCATTCCCAAACATACTTGTGGGGAATGAGATAGATGTTGTAGTAAAATGTTTTATGTGATTCAGAATTAAAATTGTAGAACGAGAAATTTACTACTGGTTTTCTTAAAGCCATGAAAAATCTGAAATGGTGGCTTTCATGGTAGCAATTACTGCATATGCTATGGTCACTTTTCCAAGGCCTATTGTAAACTCTATTTATATGCTTGGAAACAAAATTACCCATAAACCAAAGAAAAAAAATAGTGAGGTACATATAAAACTGAGGGACATATGTAAGTAAAATCCCGGGCAAACTTTTGTTTTTGTTGGAGAGAATTTCTGAAATACTGATTTTGGTGTGATCAGAAATTCACCTCTAGGTTTAAGAAATATTAGTGCAAATGTATTTTAGGAAGAGGAATAGAAGAAATAAGTTATTTTGGGATCTACAACTCATTAACATTTAATTTTCTGTATATGATCCTGGATGGAATTTGCTGTAATGCTGTTTCTGTCCTGCTGTTTTTTGTATGTGTGCATCCGTGTGTGTGTGTGTGTGCATATGAATTTCTACTGAACTTTGTTTTAGATAGCATAAGTGTATCTGCAGATGAGATGATCCCAGTACTTAGCTAGAGTGTTAAATTAGCAAAAACCCTGAAAATATTTTAAATTGCAATGGAAGAACAGCAGCATTTTGATTGGTAAAACTGCCCTTGATTGCTCTTTCTACAATTACCTGCAACAGCAATAGTAGGGTGCATGCCACTAAAACAGAAATAAAAAATATATTTTTTCATAAGGATGTAAGGTGGCTCAGGAGGAGATAAATTTGTTAAGTCTTAATCCTGGAATCCATTTCACAGATTCACAACAATAACAGGAGACTTGATTAAGACCACAATAAATTTATTTGCTAGGTACTAACTGCTACCTTGCTACGCTTAGAAGTTGTGTCCTTTACCTTCCCCCTTTTTACTGTTTCATTTGTTGTCTGTTTCCTATGTTAAAATTTGGCATGCATTGTTTGGCTTTTTCATTTATTCCAAACAAAGAAAATTGACATCCAGACTAAGAATATGTTCTGGTACCTCTAATACTTCTTTTGAAAATAGAAGTTAATTGTAACTGCTCCTTGTGCATTTATCAGCTTTGAAGTAGTGCTGATTTTGAGTAGGTTTGCAAGGTGTACAAATTTTTGCCTTCAAGAAAACACCAGTTAGTCTTTTTAATAACTTTTCTGTATTGCCAAAAGGTTAATTGTGTCAGAACCTGTTTTCCATTCTCATGTCATGTAATAACTGTGGTACATTTTCTCAGCTGCTACCTTGGAGATAGAGTTTGTCTCACAAGTCTCACTCTGCTGCCTTCTGTCCTCATTAAACTTTCATGATTTTTTAAAGGAGAAGTTTGTCTTTATACAAGTAAGTAGTTAAGTCATAAATATTTGGACAAGAGACTTTATTGAATGATATATTTCTGTATGAGCAAGTATGCGGGCACTCCAATGTGGCAAGATGATGAATGCCTATTTCAGTGCTGCAGAGTGGTGTCCCAGTATATTTCTTCTCTTCGTCTAAAGGAAAGGCATATTTTTCCCTGAACTTTCCTAATTGACCCATCGGGCAATCACAATTACCAGAAGCTCATATTGTGGAATCTGGCCGAGTGAATAATTTAAATCTTCCCAACTCCTAAATGCCTTTTGAACATTAAATTGGTATATTGTTTTTAATACTGGGTAGCAGTGACTTGGTGTATGAAAAGCAACTCAAATCTGTTGCTTAGTTTTTCATTATTGATACAACTTATTCTTAGTTTATATTACAATCCATTGATAAAACAACTGAAAGGAGAAGAGATGGAAAAGAGCTGCATGGTTCTGCCTCCATGGCTCTCTCCCTGCTGAGTGTTCCCACTGGACAGCATCTGCGCATGCAGTCACTCCCAGTGTCTCAGGCCGTCCTTGGCTCTGAGGTGGGTGCAGGCAGTTCACAGAGGGACTGAGCAATGCCCAGAGCAGGAGTGCATGGCTCAGAGCAGGGAAGAGGAACAGTAATAACACAGACAGGAAAAAGTTGAAAATGATCTGGTCTTGAGAGCAGCAAGCTCTTACTAGTCTGGTACTGGGCTGTAAAACAACCTTTGCAGATTAACTTCCTGGTTGCAGTTTTTCCAACCTTCTGCCATCAGCAGCTGGATTCCCACCTCTCCATGGGCTCTTCTCTCTGACCCTTTGCTTAGGCCTGTCAGGATAGTGGCAACAGGTGAATGATGATCTACATTCTTAGCATCCTGAAGCAGTGCAGTGAGTGATGGATCGAACAAGTGCTGCAGCCAGGAAAAGATAAAAGCTAATAGCAAAGAGAAGATAATGGCAGTCAGCTGTTAGACAGGCTGAGGCTAGTGAAGGACTGCTGGGTAGTGCCTCTGGAGCAGGTTGATGTGTCTGTGTGTTACATCGGTTTAAAGAAGCACATCCTCCCTTCTGGGCTTGTTTTCACCCTCATGTTGACTGTTGGCAGAACTTGTATGATAAACTGGATAGGGGAGCCAATGTGGAGCCACATTTTTTCCCACTCTTGGATTAGTTTAATTCAGATCATTGCTACTGAAATTCATATCGAACTGTGGCCTAATTTGGAGGCAATAGGAAATATTTCTCAGAGTGGAAAAATAAAGGCTGGAAAACTAGCTGATAGAAAAAGATGTGAAAGTCAGATTAAAAAGTCAGAGTAGGAAGGGTGAGTGAAACAAAAGCGGGTAGTACAAAGTCTAATTAGGAACTAATAAGATTTTTCTGTTATAAGCTGGAAGTTATAATTGAAAGTGTCAGAGGAAGAGAGAGATCTGGCTTTATTAGTCTCAGGGTGACTAAAGCCATAAATGTGACATGGCAATGAAAAAAGACAAGTGTAAAGACATATCAGGGTGTATTACAGCATTTTTAGAAGGGGGAAGAAAATATTAAAGGCAACGTACATTGTACTGGTGGGATTTCATCTGAAATTCTGTTTGTAGTTTGGGTCACATGTGATAGAAACAGGAATTCTAAAAGGAAGAAGTACAAGATGTGTAGCTAGAGTTGAGGAAATAGAGGTTCTGCCGGAGGTATTATTAAGAATTATTACCTATCCTTGTAGGATAAAGAAATTGTATTGTCTTTTTATTCTACTCAAAGAGAAATTCACTGGCAGAGCAAGAATGTCTGTTTAAGCTGTAGAACAATGTTAGCAGAAGAACAAATGTGTATTTGCTGGCAACGATGTCTTGTTTTGTAGAAATGAGGGACAATAACCATCTGGGAGTAAGATTCTAGATTAATCAGTAAATGTGCTGGGTAGGTTCTTTTTCCCAGTACTGTGAAACAGCCTGATCTTTGTGTCATGTGGAATATATAAAATACATAATTCTAAAAGCTGGAAATTAGACAGAAATCAAAAGGCTCTTTCTTTCTGACTTAAAAAATTTTAATCTCCCCCCACCCTATACTAGAAATGCTAGAGTTTAGAGGTGAATTGGGAGGAACTAGGAACATGCCTCTTTCATGGAGGAAAGAAATTGGATATACTTACTAATATTTAGTGATGCTGAGGTTTATTTCCTAAGATACAAGGGACAGGTTTTCTGAGTGAAAGTTGTGTATTGCAGTAAATCCTCCCTGAAGCCTTCAAAGCCCCAAAATCAGGCTGTACGAGGATATCTCTAGTGAGAAATGTAGTCTTCTTTAAGGGCTGTAAACATATAAAAAGATTCAATTTGTTCAGTAGTTCATAGCATTTATACAACTTATAAGACAAACAATACATGTGTTTTCTTTAATAACTAATAACACTAATAATAAGTTACATTAAAAATAGATGGAAAAGCATATTCCTTTGGATATCTTCTGCTTTTTTGATTTGGTTACACCTCTATGCACAAAAATCAGTATTTTTTATAGATATAAAAATATTTTTTACCATTGGTGATAGAGATGTTGGCATTTTTCTTTTAGAAGAGAGATGACATAGTAGTGTTCACTAAATGGCTTCCTCCCACAGGTGTGTGGACTGTTGCTTTCAGAGAAATTACCAGCTTAAAGAATGTATATATGAAATACATAAATCCTTCTAAAAATTTCCTTAAAAAAAATAAAGATGCTTTGCATGCTTTTCTAAATTTCAAAGTTTCAGCCAAAGCATACATACTCTAAGGTTTTATTTATAATAAAAATATGCTTCTCACACTCATTTTTGTAAATATACACTCATTCCAATAATTCTCATTGTGTCTTTATCACTCCAGCTTTGCAGAGTGTATCCAGTATGTTTATAGTCAACTTCAGATATGAGTTTCAATAGATATGATAATTGTATATTTCTATAGTTGTTAAATACTGTTCTTGTTTCTATTAAATAGTAAGGAAGTTGAATGCATCAGTTCTCTGAGCACTCTGAATAGTTTTGTGCACAAGAAAGGAGTAATACATGTTTTTATCTGGCCCTAACTCCTCAAGGCCCTTAGGCTCAATTCAAGATGGTACTCCTAGCCAAGAGAGCCCTTTAGCACCACCCTTAAATGCTTTGCTGAAGCATGGCCAGTTATAGCAGATTGCTAAGATTTCCTGTCATGGGCAATAACCTACTCTTACACTCATCTGCTTTCTCTGCAGCTGATGGGTTTGCTTAATGCAGTTACTGCTACAAATCTAGATGCATTTAGGAGTCTTTTTCAAAGCAGATCCTGTATTTCACAGCCTTTTATGCTTTCTTTACTTAGTTTGGAGGCCCTAGTTTTCATTCTGGACCTCAATGGTTGCCGAGTAATGGCCATCTATTACTAGGTAGTAATTGAAAATATGATTGTGTAGGTATAATGGGGCTGGGTGACCAAAACTGTTTTAATTTTTTTTCCTCGTGCTAATTTAGTGCATTTAAATTTGTAAAATTAGTATTTTAGTAAAGCTGTCTTTCTGTATTCAAAATATATTTTGGCAGCACAGTGAGGTTAGTTTATGATGAGCATTGGTTTACGTTAAGTATTCAAATCCTTTGAGCTAATTGTTTAGGTAAACATCAATGCTGGCCAATATCGAGTCTCGGGAGGTTAGACAGAGAGGTGGGTCCATTCCAGAATGAGGTCTTAACTCACAATTCCATAGTGAGGATAAAAAATATTGATTATGATGTTTTTGTATCATATAATAAAGCCTTTATGTGCATTTTAAGGGTTTTTTTATAAGCAAAGAAGTGATACTATAACTCTCTGTAGACAGAGACTTGAGGTGTGGTCTTGGGTGAAATTTAACCCGAATAATATTTGTGTAGTGTTCAGCCTTTTGTTTTGTAGCTGTTGTCAGTACTGTGCCTGTCACTATTGATTGTTAAAGAGATTTTGGTTCATTAGATTAAAAAAGCTAAAACTATATTATGCTACAAATGCAATTAACAGTTTGTTAATAATATTTTTTTTAATCCTGTTTCTTGCTTGTGAACATTCTCTTGCTTGTTTCTCTTAAAAAGAGTATTATGCTGAAGTAGGTGAAAAAGTGACTGTTCACAGTGGTTTTCTAACATTTTAAATGTTCTCTCTATGGTCACAAATGCTGTATGATGTGTAAGTGGCATTTAATTGTAACTATAGTATTTTCATTAATTTTAAGTAAGGAATAGAGGTAGTTATATGGATTTCAATACAGTGTAATAGATACAGGCTTTATTAGAACAACTGGGTTCAGTCTCTTGACGACGGACTTTCTACATGGTCTTTCTCCTTTTTCTTTTGTCCTCATCTGTTGCAGCACTGTAGATACATGCGTATTGACTGTGGCGGTAGCAATAAAATAATCCGATTTTGTCATTATTTTCCTATGTAAGTTCTTATAATTTTACTAATTTTTCCTCTTCTAGTGTTACTATTGCTCTTCAGATTGAGAAATTTTCATTCTCAGTCTCTGAAAGGCCCTTTTGGCCATCACAGCAACACATTTACTTTATTCCATAAATTCATGTGATGCTTTGAATATGAAATATTTCCATAAAGTATCCTGCAAGTACTGATCATTCCTATCAGAAAAAGTAAAACCCCAATGATTTGGCTCATCCTTAAGTGTTACACCGTAAATTAATTTTGTTATGTGTTTGTGTCATTAAAACCCCAGGGGCAGCTCAGCCCCACGTAACTGCTTGCTCACTTCCCTCTCAGTGGGATGAGGGAGACAATCAGATGAGTAGAGGTGAGAAAACTCACGAGGCGATATAAATGCAGTTTAACAGATAAAGGGAAAACCATGCATGCAAGCAAAAAACCTAAGGGATTAATTCACCACTGCTCATTGGCAGGCAGATGTTCAGCCATCCCCAGGAACACAGAGCTCCAGCATGCAATGACAGTGACTGGGGAAGACAGAATGTCCCCACCTTCCTTTTTCTTCCCCCAGCTTTATATGCTGAGCACAACACCACATGGTCTGGGATATTCCTGTGGTCAGCTGGCATCAGCTGTCCTGGCTGTGGCCCTTCCATGTGCACCCCCAGCCTCCTCACTGCTGGGGTGGGGTGAGAGGCAGAAAAGGCCTCGACTCTGGGTAAGCTCTGCTCAGCAACAGCTGAAACATCCCTGGGTTATCAACACTGTTTCCAGCACAAATCCTAAACACAGCTCCACACCAGCTACTGTGGAGAAAGTTAACTCTATCCCAGCCAAAACCAGCACAGTACATGAGAAAGCAATATGCTAATAGAAGGAAAAGCTCTCAGCTTGTGTCATAATAACTGCTTATTTTATTGGAAGTGAAGTTTGATTTAGCTTCAGGAATGCTGGCCTGTATATCTTTGCCCATTGCTATGGGAAAGAGGTCTCAAAAGAATACTAAATCTTTTTGTAGAATGTCTGCACAACTTCCACTTGTAAAATTTTATAGTGGTGTTTTCATTAGTTGTCTTTCCTTTGAAAGTAAAACTACTGGAAATTGCTTGTGACTGGGGTGACATCATGAATTAGAAAGGACATGAATTTAATCTTTTGTAGAGACAGCTGTGTCTGGTATTTTAATATGGTTTTGAAGAGAAACAAAGGAAGGCTAATTAATGTGTTTATGTAAATTCTACAGATGACAGTGTTTAGCCACAGTCAGTTCTTCTTTACCCTGGAAGCAAATGATGGTTGTCCTGTCCATGTCCGTTGCAGTGCTTTAGGGCCTACCCAAACATATAATTAAAAAAACTGAATGCTGTGGTTGCTAAAGACAAAAGCAATTAAACAAGAGACTGATGAGAAGAAGATTCTGACAAAATAATTTTGTACTAAACAAAGAAAGAAAGGTTTCTGTTCAGATGGTGGTAAGAAATTGAATTGCAAAACACAGTGCCACATTATTTGACCATAAAACAATAAATTTTGTTCTATGGCAGCTGAACAAAATTCTTAAGGTTGATAACACTGATAAATACAGATGTGCCACTGAGAAGCATACCTTGCTTAACCGAAATGGTGAAAAGCTTTGTCTGCTTTTCCAAAGGTCTGGTTGGACTATTTTGATTTCATATTTCTAGCAGTGGTAGTAACAGAGGCTGAGCCAGAGGGAATAAGAACTCGGTGACCACCTGCATTATTGCTACCATGCTCAGCAGACTTAGAGCATTGGTCAAAGTTCCTTATTCCCACTGTGTGATGTGCCAGCTATTGTTCATGTCTCAATTAATTTGTACCTTTAAATTTTGGATCTGTAACGTAGAAATACTTCCAGTTTGCTCTGAAAATTGTTTCTAAGATGCCTATAATTTTAAGCATTCCTAATTATATTATTACTGGTCTAGCTTTTATAAAATCAATGCTAAATGCTTTGTCATAAAGAGTTATACAGAGGAAGAAAAATATGATATCTAATGTGAAATCTAATATGAAATCTAAAATATGAAATCTATGTAGTTCTAAGGTTCTCCTTTCACTAGGATTCAAATGCAAAAACAGGCCACAGAAACTCAGTAGAAGCAAAGCAAATGCTCAAAAAATGGCGTTTTTCAAAGATAGCAAGAGAAATTATAGTATGGATTTCTTGACAGAATATTTATACCATAAAAATAATTACATAACATATTAAGAGAGAGGAAATAATTTTTAAGACACATAGTCTGGGGCAAGAATGATAAAATTCAAACCAATTAAATTTTTTTAATGTTTTTATAATGGCTAAATTTCATTACAAAGCAGCTTGTATTTGAAAATACCAAAGTGAGATCAGTAACTCTCCATGTCCTTTACAACAGAGGTAGAGATCACTAGGTTTTATTTTGTTCCTAGATGTACCCTCCACTTAAGAAGTCTTTCTAAGAATGATCTCAACTACTTTAGTTTGGTTGTGGGATGTTATTCATCTCAAGGCATCATGTCTGAATTTATTGTAGTTATTTGGTTTCTTTGATGATACTCCAGGCTTAATATCCTATTTTTAATTTCTTATCCCATTTTAGATTCCAGAATTCTTCAAAACAGATACAGTAATTCAGTATTGTTCAAGACAAGAACCAGCTTTTCTGTCTGGGCTTTTTTCCTTTTCAGTAGGTAATTGAAAAACATTGCTGTTAAACTGGAGTGGGGAACTCCTGACTTAAAGATGTTTTACTGGAGGCCAGTGAAGCTATCCATTGTATATAGTTAAATGTGCATTTAGGCTGACTTTGTGTTGCTAAAAGTAGGAGTTTTGCTGTTGGGTTTTTCTTGTGACAGTGACATGGCTGTTGCAATGCATCACTTTATCTGGATAGAGGGATCAGTGACATTGGGACAGCCTTGGGTGTGAAGCACTTTGGCTGCCAGTTGAAATTAGGCCAAAGAAAGAAACAAATACGAAAACTTGCAATGAGATGAAATTTTCTTTTGCAGAGTCTTACATTTTTATGAAGTGAAAAATCAATATGTAGAGGAACATTAATTTTATTGCACGCTAAAACTTTAACGGAGTGAGAGAGCTTGGCTTAATGCAGCCTTTGTTGGAGTAAAGGCAGTTGGGATGAGTCTGCTCTAGTCCTCAGAGCTGCTGCTTTCCCAGGTGTGCCATATTTAGGTTTTGCCTATTACTGCAAATTACCACTTCATTGATTCTTGCTGATACTAAAGATCTACAGATGACATCTCATTTCACTCTAAAATTGAAATGCCTTTAGATCACTTTACATCAGTAGCTGTAAAGATAAGTTTTGGATACTAAATGTGACATTATAAAGTAGAATGTAAGGGTTTTAAACATCTTTAGATTTTAATAGTGTAATTATTCACTTACTTTATTGCTTGAAATCCAAAATTCTTTAACTAGATATAAGATCAGTCATATAGTGAATCAGTGTATGGTAATTGTCATATTTGAGTAAACCATGTGTTTTTTATCTGCTAGATTGTGTTGTTTGGACCTGGCTTTGTAGCAGGTAATTTACAATTTATCTACTGCACAGGGTCTGTTCCACAGGTAATTGCTGCTGTGCATTTTTCATTCCTCTGTGCTATGAGAGACCTCTAGAATTCCGCACAGGATTAGAAATGTTTCTGATACTTTTAGCAGCTTGAGCTATTAAACAGAACAGTGAAATGGCAATTTTAAGACTTTGGTTGACAAACAAGATTGATAAAATATTAAAAAGAAAAAACCAGCTGATTTGGTCTTATGTGTCCAACAAAAGTATATGCTTCTTTAAGAGGAAAAAATAGTAGTTAAATTTTTAATTGTATCTGAGAATTCTCACTTCCTTATTTTGTATGAATTCACTTAATTTGAGTTTGGATAAGATAAATAGTAAAAATGTATAGAAACTGCATAAAAGGTTTGTCCTTGTGGTATTTCCAAAGCAAATATTCCTGTGTAATATCAGATGTCAATTTGTACGTATATATGAGAAATGTGGATCTTGATTTCTGCAGATGTATGTCTAGTAATTCTATATTTATTCTTTAAATTAGCATGTATATACTTGCTGATACATAACAAAACTAAGTCATCAACTTTTAAGGATTAATTGCTACAGTTGCTATAATTTCATTAAATGCACCATAGAAAACAGGACTGCCTGACGCCTGAGTTGCTTCTAATATAGCCACCTCTCATCAATGAAGAATCAGCTTTATCTAAATTATATCTAACAGTTTTCTGCCTAACCCAGACTTAATAGCTTTCAGTTACTGAGTGGTTTAAGCTAGAACATATTTCCTGAGTTAACTTATGTGATAGCACAGGAGTCAGTAGCAAAAGTCTAATGTCATTAAGTTGTGGAATATTTTTTTTTAAATCATGCTATCTCTTTCTAAACTATGCTACTGACATTTTAGAGTGAAATTGCATTTCTTCTGTGATGAGACTAAAACAAAAAAAGAAAATTTTTTTTAAACAAAATCTGTTATGATTACAGAGTACTATATGAGGGAGATAGTTTATCGTTTAGTATTTTGTAGATGCTTCATTGTTATGTAGATCAATTAGATACAAATTTTCACTGTTGTGTGGTCAAAACCGAGACATTGCATACCAGATTGTAGATGCAATGCCATCCAAACATACATAAATCAATATCCCAAAATGTTCTTGAAGATGATTCTATGATGAGCAAAAGTGAGGACAATGGAAATTTTGCTTTAGGAGGGAAACATTAAATACATGTTTATATTATACATATATATGCTTCTCTGTGTGTTTTTATATATTTTATATATATATAGTTCAAATTATGTGTTCAAATTATGCATATGGTCAAGTTATAGTTTGTTGGGGTTTTTTTAAAAAATGTTTATATATAAGCTAAGAGATTAGGAGAGGGTTAAAGAAATGACCTGTGATGTATTTTGTAGGTATTAAGACCAAAGACAGGAAGGAATATGTAGGGTGTCCCCGCACAGGATATTGTATGGTAAAATTGAAAGAGAAAATATGAGTGGAATCTTGAAGAAAACATCTTCAGAAATATATATTAAGTGGAAATTATCTTCCAAGAGGAATGATAAAAGTCCTGTTGTTTAGCACATTAGAAATTTCACCAGTAGAATAGTAGAAAATGTCCCATGGAGCACAATCTTGCTCTAGTGCATAGAGAGAATAGGTGGCCTACAAGGCAATTTTTATCTGTAATACATATGATTCTATTTTCTGTTCACATTTAAGCACCTCTTTTCAATAATGCCTGTTCTGTAGACACTGTTCTGAAAGAGTATACTGGGGAAAGCAAGAGCTTTAGAAAAGAGACAGCATTCATTTCATGTGCATTAATCAAATATGCACCCAGTACACTAGTACTTTCCCAACAATGAAAAACACTATCGCCTCCCTACACAGAGGCAGAGGTTATAAAATTGAGAATAGGAAAAAACCTAGTTAGTTCCATAGGAAGAATTTTCATGTAGGTTTTATACAGCTATTTTAATATGAGCTAATGGAAGTCACCAGGACTGCACCTGGAAGAAAGACACTAAAGGGATTGTATAAAGAATGTCTTATTTGAAATCATGATTTGGTAATAGATTAAACCAATTTATCTACCCATATGCACATGACAATTTTAATTGACTTCAGTAGATCAGTAAGTTGTTGATGTAAGGCAAGTAATTGGGTACGTTGGGGCCCACTGGCTGTTGCTGAGATCGAGTAACATGTTTGCCTAACAGCATAACACAGTACTCATACCTTCTTTATATTTAGGAAAGATGCAAAAATGTGTTTGCAGCAGGCATCTCTTCTTCCTTTGCAGAAGACTGTCTTCATAGTTCTTTGTAAAAGGAGTAGTATTCCTCTTTGTTGCATTTACCCTGACAAATCAATTCAACCTTTGCCTTTCAGTTTTCTTTTCAGATCTTAAGTACCCAGCTGTACTATCTGGTACATTATAAGTGAGAGGGAAAAAGAAAGCTTCAAGTCAGAGAGGGAAAAAGAAAGCTTCAAGTCAGAGTACAGGTAGTTTGAAAAAAAGTACAGTCCACTTACGCTTGCCACATAATTTGATTGAGCTATTTGATCAAATAATTCAATCTCTGTAGAGAATTATTTCATGATGTATTTTAGAATGTCTGGTCAGTGAGAACTGCCTTAGAAAATGGAAGAGTCACACTGGGAAATTTTAGCTGTCTGTTGCTTCTAATAGAATTCCATATGAGTAACTCCGTTAGGTTCAGCTTCTGAACCTCAGAGGGCATTTCTTTAAGCTGGTCAACAGAGTTGATTCTGTGTCTACTGCAGAGTTTCATCTAGAATAACACTTACTAAAATTGGGTTTGTTTGGCAGGTGGTGCACCTTAATTCAGCAATTATATTTAATCAAATCTTCCTTGAGAAATCACAAAGGCACTCTAAAACTGGATCTCTAAGAATTTATCTGGTTTTTAAAATTTGGTTTCTTTTACCCAATAACTACAGCTGAATTAACATAATTAGTAATCAACTGTAGACTAGGAACTCAAAATAGAGGTTACCACCTTTCTTCTGCATAAATAGAATGACAGAGGAGATTATCATATTTTCTGTTTAGTGTCTCTTCTGTCATTGATGAGCTGCTTTTCTTTTTATATTGGGCTTATGTTATTCTTAAGCATAAGTGGTTTAACAAGTGAATAACACTTCTGAGCCCTTGAATGTTAAGAATTTAAAGTGCAGCTATCCTGATTCAAAAATTTATTTGATTAGCATCAATTCCATATTAGCGCACATGACTGTTCATTCCAGTGCTGCCTTTGGATTGTTCCCTTGGCTTACAGGGAAAACTTGTAAGGAACACTTTACTGGAAATTGCATGTGTTTTTCTATAGCCAAGTAAAATGACTTGAAGAATTCCAGAGCATAAATCAAGATTAATTTCTGGGTATGCATAGCTAGGTGATCTTGAGATCAAAACATTAAAAAATAAGAATGTAGTGTTCCTGATAAGAGGGTTTTTTTAAAGATAATGGATGAATTCTATTAAAAATATAATTTAAAACTATGAAAAGTTCTTTCTTTTATTTAGGTGTTTATGAAGGAGTAGTTATTTCTACATACAAATTAACACTGGACTAGAGTAGAAATTTCATTTAAAAATCTACAGTGAAAATATTGGAAAAATATTATAAGACAGTGAAATAGTAAATCACCACATAGAGAACTGAAAAGATTGAAGAGTCTTTAGGGTGACATTAAAATATATGTGGACTATTTTAAATTAAGACATAAGCATCTCTATGAACACATGCAGAAAAGCAGGAAACAGGAATTATTATTTCAAAGTTTTCTATTATGTTTGAAGATAATAAAGATTTCAGACCAAGAGTATGCTAATAATATGATCCAGACTAGCTACAATAATCTTGAAGTGTAGGTGGTGATTATATATGGAATATAATCAGTGTTGTTTATAATACAGATAGTTCTTTCCTTGGGAGAAAAACTGATTATGTATAGCTCTTTATGGCTTAAAGCAAGAATTGTGAAGATGTATAAATATTATGTGACTGAAGAAATTTAAATACTGTTAGTCACAGATACTCAAGTCTATGGGAAATTTAATTAAAATCTAGACATATTTACCATTATTGCTAGTCTTGTGATTGAAACACAATATCTGATCTACATACTGCAGTGTTATGCCTACACCAAAAGTTTTGAACTGCCTCTTTGTTCTTCTTTGCCATACTAAAAGTAATATATAAAGTAAATAACAAGTAATAACTCTTGTGTTCTCCGTATTTTATTTTTACTTCTCTCCCTTGATAGTAACTGGCTCTCAACCGTAAAATAAATGTATTCCTTGTTCTGTTAGTTGTAAGTACTTATCGTAACAGTAAAATGTATTTAACCTCATTTCCACAATCTGCTACTCTTCCAGAAGACAAATCTGTTCCTTAGTCAGTGGTGGTTTGGCACTGAGGGTGAGGTGTGAGTGAGTCTATGAGTAAAGATGAGGTTACTTGGATTCCGAATATTCAGTTCAGCCAACTCATGTGACTCAAAGTTGCAGTGGGTAAGTTTGAACTGACAGATGCAACTTTACATTTCACTTCATGTTTATGTATTTTCCTGAAGTTATTTTTGGTAGCATGTAAATAAAACTGTTAGGATGTTTCTTGCTAAACACATTCAGAACTGTGAAGCTGCTGGTGTACAGCGTTGTGTCCCAGCACATATTCACACGTTAATAGATAATCTTTTGAGAGAGGTGTTCTACATACTTGGCTAAGACCTTAAAATAAAAACAGTAGAGTATGTTTTATGCATTGAGGTTTTCATCAAAGTTTCCACAAAGTGTAATACCTGCCTGAAATATCTGGGATCAGTATCCTAGTTCAGACTAATGAGACTATAGCTGGAGAGGGATGGAGCCTCAGGGATGCTAAGCCATTACAGTAGACACCGATTTCTGTCATTATCATAATCAGACAAACTTGGGAGATTTTCCAAAAACCTTTGTGTTGTCTTCAGGTGAATTATAAATTTACAGGCAGGAACTTTAGAGTCTTATGATAAAAGTGACTGAGTTTCATTTTCCTTGAGCATAAGTAAATATCATACCATCTACTCAATTTCATAAAAAGGTCTGGATGTAATACACAATCCAGTCAGAATGAGAGTAACAGCAACACACACTTCAGATTTTTTTCTAAATGAATGCTGGTTTAGTTGAACTTAGTATCTTTGAGTTCTTCAGAATCTTTGCATGTTTTAAACACTAAAACGTCTGTGCTTACCAAAACCCTCTTTGTGAATTACTTAGTACGAGTTATATGAGAAGCTGAAGCTACTTGCCTGATTTTTGGAAACAGTACTCTTCTGCAGGTACCAGGCTGTCTTTCTGTAAACAGTAGATCCTCTGAAGGCTGTAAGTAGTTTCTTTTTTGAGTAATTTGTGTTGTAATAGAAACACCCATCATTTTCCACTTTCTTGCTTTGAATTACAACAACATTTTTTTCTAGAAAAAGGCTTCCAAAAATAAGAAAAATGTAATGGGTTTATAGCAAACAAGGTCACTTTTGGTCAAGAGCTTTGAACCCCTGAAACTATTACATCATCACAGCCCTTAAAAACGTTAATTTCATAATTAGTGCAAAATTTAACAGTGGCAAAAGATTTAGCAGTTGTACAATCTTCATATAAATATTTTGGATTAAGGAAAAGGAATTGAAGATTCATCATAATTCCTGCAAATAAAAACCTCAGAATACTTCTGTAATTTCTAAATGCATTAAACAGAGGACATCAGAATATATTTATGCTGTTAATGCTATTTCACAGTTCAATCAGTTATCTTGCTGTGTAATAAAAGACCCTGAAATTAAAATGACCCCTCTTTTCAGAGTGTAACTGTAGGATTTTTCTAGGAGGCTGCCTTGATTTGATCTTACTCTTACTGAAACGGAAAACGATATCCAACTAATGCATCTGGAGTGGGTTGTTATAACATCCAAAGCTCTCTTGTGAAATTAATGGCTTCTGCTTCTGGCCTCAATTTCATCTTATGATTCTCCAGTTTCTTACAGCTTTTCTTCTTCTCTTCTCTTCTCTTCTCTTCTCTTCTCTTCTCTTCTCTTCTCTTCTCTTCTCTTCTCTTCTCTTCTCTTCTCTTCTCTTCTCTTCTCTTCTCTTCTCTTCTCTTCTCTTCTCTTCTCTTCTCTTCTCTTCTCTTCTCTTCTCTTCTCTTCTCTTCTCTTCTCTTCTCTTCTCTTCTCTTCTCTTCTCTGATTTTTCAGTATCCTTTTGGTGATATTCTAAGTCAATTTGAAGCACATGTTTCAGATACGGCACATATTTACAAAACAAAACAGACCCAGCCAGCTTTGAAAATGTCAGGAATGTGATTAATGTTCTGTGCTATGTGTAGTAATTGAGGATCTTAGTCTTTTAAAACAACTAACAGCTTGATCAAGAGAATCAACAGCAGAACAGCATACTGATTGTAAAATTAATTTTTCCACTGTTAACTCCCCGCATTTTCAGTCTTATCAACCTTTCCACAGTGTTCATAGATGGAAGCTAAATATCTTTTTCCTACCTGTAAGTACTTATTGATGGTACCTCTTACCCAGTCCACATGTGTACTTTTTCCTCAGCAAAACAGTGTCATACAAATAAAATTTGAAAATAGGTGTTTCTTTCTAGCTGCAAAACCCACACTTGTATTTCATATTAAAATGTAACTGATGTATAATGCAGACTGTTTATTTATACCTATTGTAAATTAATAATGAGCTTCTTTTTGACCTTTATTCTTTAATAAATTTATGAAAATGTGTTCTATTTCTCCTAATGTAAAATTTGCTGCTTTTAATAATTTTTAAAAAATGAGGGCAATATTTACAGTGTAATTTCATTCACTAAACAAAGTCTGCAGTTGCCAACATGATAGGTTTCCGATTATGACCTTGTAACACAAAATCCTTTTATATTCAAGAATTCCCTGCAAATCTTGTATGTGCAATGTTCATATCAGCAAGGTCCTTCCTGAGGAGACTGAGCTCTTGTCTTGAAGTTAGAGTATTTAGGCTTTATTATTCTGTCAGATTTGGGAGTGGGATCTGAACTCTTGTATTTAGTTGGGTGTATTTACCTCTAAAGTCTTTTCTCTCATGTCTTCTTACAGTGAAGAGTAAAAAGAATGGATGGTTAGACCACTTCTAGAAGTACTATTTATTCAGTGGATCCCATGATCCCAGTTATCTTGATTTCATTTTGTCTGGACTATGTCAGTTGTTTTGTAATGCATATTTCAACATCCTGCAATAAGGAACCAGCAAGAAACAAGGAAGAAAAATAATGGTAAAAATTGAATAGTGAAGCTAAATGATTATTACATAAAGAATTTTTCTGCGTACACTATTTAATTTAAGGTAGATAAATAATTTTTTTTCTTTCATTCATGCATCTTCTGGGTTTTAGTGAGAAGAACCATAATTATTTTATTTAAATTATGAGTTAGATGAATCTGATTTAGCTCAATTGACAGCTTCTGTAATAGCAAATATGTTTCTTGTGAACAGCTGCTCATCACTGAAGTTTTAGAATGGTTCAACTCTGCTTCAATGCCTTATTCTTGATTTGGACACTGGTCTGTTATTAATTACTATATAAAACAAAAAATACTTCTCCCCAAGTACTCATCCTTGAATCCCAACTGCACTGCCACTCAGTGCTTACTTTCAAATTTGCTAGTAGCTTTTATGTCCCTAACCTTCCTTTTTCAGGCAGGTGATTGCAAAGATTGTCACGACATTCGATTCTAGCCCAAATCTTCAGATCAACTTAACCAGAGTTAAGAATTGAGCTCTGTTTGATAGAAACCAAGTTGGCCATTTGCTTGCAGTTGAGTACTTTAGTGACAATTGGTGGAAAAGATTATTAAATCCTTTGGCCCCTTCTCTGCACTTGTCAATATCACTTCCTCTCTTTTTGAATAACAGGTCAATATTTTATTTGTTGTTCTCTCACTGCCAGTGTATCTACAGGGGTTTGTGTTCATGTTAATCTTGTTCCTTTTTCATATTTGTATTCCATAATGTGTGTTGGCTTTTCTTATTTTTCACTATGTGCTTTTGTGCTTGTCGTACTTTATGCTTGTTGAAGAGCTGTGAAATATCTGATTTAGTGCAATTCTGGTCTTTGTCTCCACTGGAAATAATTACTCTTTTAACCTATTTTTGCTGTCTTTCCACTGATCCATCCAAATTTGTTTGCCTTCTTGAAATTAGTTGTTTTGTTTTGGTGTTAATTTTTTCCCTTTTAAAAGGAATATGAACTATGTAAATTACTCATCAGTGTCATCCAAGTTGCCTTTCACCCACCCTGACATTCTCAAGCAGCTAGTTCCTTGGGGTTAATATCCACTCTGGAGCAGCCATTCCTCTATTTTTTCTTTCTAGCTCTTGTTCAACTGTAAATATAAAATATATGTGAAACTTTATAACCTTTAAAAAATAAAATAGTGTTTTTTAAAACTCATCAGTGTTTTTGAAGACTTTTCTGGCCTTTATACCTTTTCCTGTATTTCTTTCCCAACATCTTTCCTTTTAGTTAGGATGCAGTCTTTCCACAAAACCTTGTGCTTTGCTTGGTTTGGCTAGTTGCTGTCTGGCAGAAATATTAATAAACTTCATCCCACCATTTCTAATATTAATTTATTTTTAAAATCTTTATTATCATGACTTGTTAAAATTGTTCTGCTGTATACTGAGAGCAGGGCCATACATTTGCCTGTCAAGGATTCTCTTAATGAGGGATTTAGTGCCACTGAACATTACAGCAGTTAACAGTCTTAGCAGCAAAGGTGGTAGCAACAGCTGTCAGGTGGCGCTGGATCATGAATACTGTTTTATGAAATTCTGGCCAGTATAACTCATTATGAATCTGCCAGAAATGCTCTTTCAAGAATTTTGATAGTAGTGGAAAAGTTATTTTCTGTGGTGTAAATAACATATTTTATAGAGGTCTTTCTAGTACCTCTCAGGGGCATATTTTAGTGTCAAGATCAGTAGACGATTTTGTGAAAAATCTTGTGTATGAAAACAAGCTGCTTTCTCCTGTGATTTGAATGTGAAGGTTGTAATCGTGTCCAGTGACTGACGTTGACACCGAGATACCACAACAGTGTTGTCTTTGGTGACAGTTCATGTTTCTATTCTGTATTCCAGTAACATCTCTCAGCTGTGAGAAAGACAGAATTTTTCATTCTTTTTGGCTCTACTGCCAAGGTCACTGATTTCCTTGGGTATTGCTTCTTATCGGTCCACTGGGAGCCAGGGAAAAGTGAGTCAAGTGCTCATTTCACATGGGGCACTAGACAGCCATCAGATGGCCTGGGAGAATCTCCATTACTCATTCCAGCAGCTGTTTCATACCTGCTCGAACATTTATAGAGGGTTCCTGTACTGTTAGCTAGTGCTTGGTTTTTGAACATGATGGAAACCGTTTGGCTTGCGCTGTGATTTCCTGGCAATGCTGTGAGAAATGAAAGTGGTGAGTTTTATTACCAACATCCCTCATGAGCCTTTAACCAACAACTCTGACGTCTGGGTATGCAAGCAGTGGATCATTGCATAAAAGAGGAATGATCTGAGCCTGGTGCCAGGCTCTGACCTAAAGCTGAATGGCACAGTGTGCCATTATCTTTCCCTGGAGCTTTATAGTCCTGCTCAAGAATTTACTCTGACATTTGTCCTGTCTCTATAGATTAAGCAGTTTGCTGTTTGCTGCAGTCTTACCATCAGAGAGTAATGTGCTTTGGTTTTTTTTTTCTTTGCCTTCAACCTTTATTGCTATCTAGTAATATAGTAATAATTTATTTACAATATATATCCTCATGTGCTTTATGTATCTCATAATATAAACACAACTGAAAATATACTTTAAATGATTGGTGATGCAGTACAAACAGAAAAATAAAGTGGCTTTGGTCTCTAAAAGTAATGAAGTAGCTGATTTAATACAGTGCAAGTCTTTAGTGGGATCATATGGTATGGTAAGGCTTGTAGTATCAAAGAAAACAATAAAAACCATTATAAATATATAAACCCCACAACTGTTGTAGGTGTTGAAGTGTTAAAAATAAAGACACTGCAATTTGGTTTATTTCCTTGATGAAAAATGTTAATATGGGTGCAAAATCATAACTTTCAAATAGTAGTCTTACCTGTGAATTAAGGTATTTTCACAGTATGATTAACACTTCTGTTTTAGAGTTGTAGTGACCAAGTAGCTGGAGGCATTATAGTTTGAATGTTAACATTTACTGTGTCAGTATTTTTAAAACCTTATATTCATTGCACATGGACTCAGTTTCACATATCTTACTGAATTTAAA
>VZRQ01009564.1:809735-842959 GCA_013397975.1 Machaerirhynchus nigripectus
AAAAAAAGTTGGGCTGGACGGAAATTCTCAGTTGTGATGTGGTATCTCCATAACATCATACCCTACTTTCTATTTTTAGCTGTTTCATCTTTTTCATTATCACTTCCTGAACCTATTTTACATATAATTGTTTCCTGGTCAGACATATACAGCAGAAACAGTCTTTAGATCCATAGAGTATACATAGAATGGGAAAAAAAGGGAGACAAGTGTTTTTTTTCTTTTGAGAAAGTTGCTATTTCAGTTGAACCTAAGAGTCTTCATGGAGGTCTTCATTATCTATCATAAGATTTTTTAAGTGTCCCACATGCTCTTTCTCAGGTCAAGAGAAAAATACATGAAAAGCTTTGATTTTTCTCCCTCCTTCCCCGCCTCAACCCAAAATTAGTTTTCACTGAGTCAGACTATTGTTGCCGAAATCCCATTTTAGACCATTCTTTGTCTTTCATGTTGGACATGCCTTTTACAGCCTTTGAATGCAGAGCTTTTGCCACAGCAGTGTTTCATATAACAGGTGCAGTTCAAAACTAAAGAAAAAGAAATATTTCTAAATTGAGAAAAGGAAAGAATTATGTTACTGATACATATCATTTTACAATCTTTAAGTGGGAAAAAAAACTGAGGAAAGATTTGTAAGAGAATGAGATGCACATGGGAAATTTGAGATAATTATTTAATGCTGTTTCCTTATGGAAGAACCTCTGTTCAGTCAGTAGTTACAGCAATGCTTGCAGAATACAATAGCTGCATTTTGCAATGCTCTCTTTCCATGTGGATTTTATGGTTAATTTCTTGTGTTGGTTTGTTTGTGTATTCTTTAGAGGATAGTTATTAAGCAGATTCTAAGGTGGTGACAGCTGCAGTGCCTCTCTGCTGATTACAACAGCTAGTTTGTGAAATTTGCAGACCAAAGATGTCCTGAAAATATTGTGACAGTTTGCTTGCCGCAATATAACTTGCTGCTAGTATTTTTTATTCGGAACTGTATGCACAATATGGAGTTACTAGAAAGCAACTATTATAATAGTAGAAATAGCACATGTATTATAGCTGGCAAAGCATTTTTTAATGTTTACAAGATGTACTTCAGGAGTCGTATTCAGAAATTTATTATCAAATGATGTTCAACATTTATTTTCCTTTGTGAATATTTGTCCAATCATGAATGAAAGAAGATTACAGGAGATTAGAGAGTGGCTGAACAGAATACTTTGTCACACATTTGCTATTTCACACTAGTAGCGATTTGCTATTTGTCACATGATTTGTCAAAGTTTTTAAATTCCTGATCTTTTCAAATTTTTTCACTTTAATTTCATTAGCTATTAAAGCAGATGACTTTAAGTGTTCTATTGACTGAAGAGCTCTCTGTACTTTTCCTATTTATTACATGTCTGCTATTTGAACTGACACTTAATCTTAGTGTAATCTAAATAGGCATTCTCAATGCTTTCAAAAAAGATGATCCATTAAATTCATTTCATACTGGGACAAAAAAACTGGCTGATAAAATCAGAAGCTGCATTTGAAAACCTTTTTGCAATTCTGGTCTCTGAAATTACTATCTTGTATTTGGGGTTTTGTCATCTGGTAGTAGAGCAAGTACTTACCAGTCCTTTTATCTGACTAGGTATTTAAAGTTAGGGGAAGGAAAAAGAGCATAGATGTTCTGTTCTTTGCCGTTTCTTTTGAATTCGCTTCTTGTACTTGGTCAGTGGAAGAAGAATGCCTATGACCTTAGTCTTGCTGTAGTAATATAGCTCTGTGAAAGAGGTGCAAAATTGCCCTCTTTGTCTATTGGACACTTTTCTTAGACTACCTTTTTGTGATGGAAAGTTTTGTCTCTGTGGGACAACCTGTATGGAACTTTCTTAAAAAGTCTGAGACTCAAGTGGTCTAATTAAAACCAGGATTTATTAACAGCACAGAAGCTGCTCAAGATTAGAAGAAAAGAAATGTTTTGCATAGCATATCTAGCCAGACACTCTGCAAAGCTCATCTAGATAGGTCTCCCTAGAGTTTAGTTACAATGAGTAAAAATACTTTACATTTATAGAAAAATCTTTTTTTCTTCTTGGACTTTTTTTTTTTTTTGGCAGCTTAGTTGCAGAAATCTTTCCCTTCAAGGGACTCAGCCTTTCTTTTTCTTCCTTATATTCTTCTATTTTACATTTGTGACCCTTTCTGTTGTTATTAATTTTCAGATTGTTGTATCAAGTCGCTATTAATGTATTTATGCCTTCCAAAGAGAGGTCACCTTCTTCCTGAGGGCAGAATTAAGAATCCTTTAAAGACTCTTGTTCAAAGTAATTGAGCAACAGCTATGAGCTGGCATCTGGTCATGTCTGAAGTCAGGGTTGTCTGCAAAGCCCATGTATGTCTCTGACAACTGAGTGGTCTTGATCAGCGAGTGAGAGAATGATGTAGCAGAGACATCTGTGGCTCAAACCCTTGTCGCTAAATGACAGTATTTTTGATCACATTATTCACTCTTGCCAATAGGACTACTTTTCTTTGACAGCAGGAGGTCACTGAAAATAACATGTCCATAAGAATTATTGCTATTTTATGCATTCCAAAAGTGGTTTAAAGGAATCCTGACATGGCAGGATGTTACAAGACCCTTAAATTTTTTCTTTTTTTTTTTTTTTTTAATCCTATTTCTACCACAGTGGCTTCAGGAAGACTATGGAGTGATGCTGTTTCACTAAAAGCCGTGGTACGGTTACTAGCTGTATGAAACTGGAGAACGGGATATGGAATTTTTTTCTCTCCAAATTCACTCACTTTGAAAATATTTTGAAAATATTTTTCTTCCTGGCTTGGTAGGGAAATGTTCAATCTGATTGTTCATAGAACATATGCCCAAAATGCTTTTTCCTTGTCTCAGGCTATTTCTTGTAGGAAAGATGTATTATTTCTTAAACCACCAATCTCAGAACTTACTAGACAGAACAAAAACCACAATTTGTATCCTGAAAAGTTAGTCCAGTTTTAATAAAATTAAAAGAAAATAGGCAAACAGTAATACCATAATGACAACATTAGTGTTTTATTTCTGATTGAGATGAGTATCTTTGAGTCATTTTTCATATGTAAAGAAAGATACCATACCTTAACCCTTTCTCACATAGCACTGTTAAATATATTTACATATTTACATACAGTACGTGTTAGCTCAGTAGTTCATAATTGGTGAGTTAATCTTAATGGCATGGAATAAATCCATAAGACAGTGTGGATTCCACATATATAAATTCTGCTGGATCTGCCCTGTCTCTGTGCACTGTACTTCCTGTGCTGGGATCAACAGGAACCAAGGCAGCAGCAGCAACTGTCAAGACAAAGCAAATGAGCTGATCCTGGTGGGTTCAGATTATTGCCATCTTTCTCAAGAGAATAGACAAAAAGTTAGGGACCGCTGACTTAGCTCGTAGGTATCCAACTGACAGAGCCCTGGGCTGTAATTAAATACACCTAGGCAGAAGGAGAGATGCAGTGTGTTCAAACTGTGTTCTCGGTATTGTTCTCTATATAAGAATGATTGTCTGACATTAGAACTGATTTTTTCAAAAAACAGTTGAATCAAAAGTCAGATGTTCATTGTAATGGAGCTGTGATTGTTGTAGGAGTTATTTTTTAAAAAATCCATGGTTCTTTCTCTTCCAATAAGGACTTTATAATGGCTTTCTATGTATATAGCTTTTGTTTCTTAGATGTATGGCTGTGATAATCATTGTATTAAACACTGAGTTGCACCTAAGCCATGTTTTACTGAACTTCTAATTTTTTGTCTTAAGGTACATCTTCTTTCGAAACTCCTTGACTACTTTTATACAAATAAGTAACCTTTTTGTAGTTGCTACTAGAATAGCCTGCTTTCAGCCCTGTAATGTAATCTAGGTTGCAACTTTTTTTTTATTTGGTCCACTCATAGTGGCATGTGGGGGGAAGCAGTTTGATAGACCTGTCAACATTACTTTCTTATATAGTTATAGATTAGAAAAGAAACTTTGTTTGAGGATTAAATACAGCTATTTTTTAATAGCATACACTGTTAGGCATGGCGCAACAACTGAACCAGGAGCAGAAAATAGTAAGTGCAAGGCAAAAAAAAGGATTTAAATTGTTTTCTTCAAATAGGCATAGGAAGAGGAAAGATAGATAATTGGGATTTATTTGAGATGAGAGACCAATAACAAGGTAGTGTACATCAGACAGATAAGTAACTTTGGAAGGTAATATTTTTGTATTTAATTCTTAAGGGCATATCTTCCACCACAGAACTAATTCAGAGCTTTTCAGAGTCAGTGGACAGTTTCATTCACTTTGATGGAGTTAGTCCAAACCTAACTAAAGGGCATTTGTGCTGCTACAAATATGTTACTTCCAGAGAATATCTATATTGAATGGGAAGAAATGGCTATTTAAGGCTCTTCCTGAAAAAGAAGTGACACTAATCTAAATTACTGATATTTAAACTGATATTTAAATCAGTTTAGTTAGATTGGTGCAAGTTTCTCCATGTATACATTTGAATCTATTGCAACTGATCTAGAGGAAATATGTTTACAGTGTGGTCAGTTGCCTATTTCATGTCATTTATGTATAGATACCGCAATGTGATTTTGTTTGTAGAGTGAGGAAGTGATGGACAAGTCTATTATATTCCTCTAGGAAGAGGGTGTAGAAGGCCTGAAAAAGAATTTTTGGAGGGTAGATTCAAGTTGCCTTATTGGTCATGTCTAACAACTCTCGCTTAGAGGTGTTACTGAATTTGGTGCTTTTCAGTGTCCTAAGAGGAGGGAGTTCTGGACTGAGGGAGGAACCCTGAGAGCAGTTCGCAAAAATCAGCATCAAGGAAGAGGCTGAGGTGGAGGGTGGGGAGCACAAGTTTTATAAGGAGTGGCTGAGGGAACTGAGATTGTTTAACCTGGAGTAAAGGAGGCTCAGGGGAGACCTGATTGCTCTCTACAACTACCTGAAAGGAGGCTGTAGTGAGGTGGGGGTCAGTGTATTCTCCCAGCTAGCACATGACAGGACAAGAGGAAATGGCCTCAAATTGCATCAGGGAGGTTTGTATTAGATACTGGGAAAAATTTCTTCATGGAAAAGATTGGCAAGCACTGAAATAGGATCTTTAGAGAAGTGGTGGAGCCACCATCCCTGGAAGTGTTCAAGAACCATGTGGATAGGGCACTTGAGGACATGGTTTAATAGTGAACATGGTGGTGATACTACATTGATGGTTGGACTTGACGATCTTAGAGGTCTTTTCCAACCTTAACAATTCTATGATTCTATGTATATGTTATAAAGGGTGGGAATAGCATGTAATTGCTAATAGTGGAGCCTTACTTACATTTTGAAATGTAGGAAAGTTGACTTTCTCACAGAATATTGTGAGTATTCTTTGACAAAAAAGCACGGGAGAGAATGGAAAAGTTTTTGAGGAATGATTGCCTGAAGGTGGAATGGAAGGATGATACTTAGGGCCGGTGTGTGTAGATTATTGTGTGTTTAGGTTAACCTATTACGAGCTTGTAACTTTGATGTTGCATGTTGTCTTTACATTCTGTTAAGACACAATACAGTTTCCTGCAGAGGCTAATTCAGAACTTCGAAGCTAGATATTGAAGAATCTGACAGTGAGATAGTATCCCTGAAGGTCTAGATGTCACGTATCAAAAAGTGCTACAAAATGTCTCATTTGGTGTTCATTGTCATTCATGCAGTTTTCATGAGCTCCTACATATTTTAGTGAATGTTCATGTAGTGTGGTCAGTGGAGAAGTGTGAAGTATTCATGAGTATACATGCATATTTAATAACTACTCCCAAGGGTATCTTCCTCTTCTGGCAATTTGTACATTCCAGCTCCTGTACTTGTGAAACAAATTGTGTAAGATTTGGCAGTCAGAGAGACTTGCACAGAAGACAGTTCTGGAGGCTGGATAAGATGCTTCATGTTTGCAATGCACAAACATGCGTGCTTTCTCTCTGAATAATGCACAGCCAAAATTTCATTAGACTCTTATCCATGGGAAAATTTTCTATTCTGTCATCAATCTGGAAATTACCTTCTGTTCTTTTTCCCACAGAAGCCTTCTTAGCTAGAACCTGTGGAGTAACTGTTTTGTGCCAAACATCTGTACAGTCCGGCCCTAAAACTAGTTAATCAGTCCGGAAAGATCTCTTTTAGGTCAAGAAGTGGTTTTCCCATGGTATAAAGTCAGTCTGTTGCCCCGAAATTGTCACTATTTTTTACTTAATAAGAAAGTAATACCATGAAGAAGAGTAGAAAATACTCTTTGACACCATTTTTCAACCTCAGATACTTTTGTTGTATAAAATAAATTAAAGCTGCTTTTGGGCGTGGGCTGATGAAGAGAATGCAAAGATAATTTTGTGCACTTCAGTTTTCTCACATTTTAGCTTACCTTTTCCAGAAGAAATGAAATAAAACCTGAGTTTTTATACACATTATCATAGTATTATTTTTATAAGGATCTGTCAAAATCACTTGTCTCAAAGACGTGTCATTATAGCAGCAGTTCACATACAACTATTTGCCAAAACAAACTTGAAAACATTATTCTGACTAGGAAAATTCTGTTCATTTTAGCAGCAGTTGGAGGCATTTTCTGTAATTACATCTCCTCCAATGTTAAGGTTCCAAAGGGAGACTTGCAATGCTTGATAAACCTTAAAGAGAAATGTCAATGTGGTTTCAAATGGTACCTTGAAGGAATAGCTGCTAGAGCATGTCTTAGGAACATAGATCAGAAATCCTTTGTTTTCTTTCACTGTTTTGCTTAAGATGGCTAGAAAGCAGACAAAAAACCATTACAGAATTCTATTGATTGTATTAAATGTTTGGAAAGTTTAAGGATGAGTATATATTTTAAAATATTAGAAGCAGGATTCCACATTAAATGCTTGATATTAAATGATTTTGGTTTTCTCGGTCAAGTCTGTGCATGACAGAGACAGAGAGAAATGGGACTAATATTTTTCATTACTTGTATGATGTGCTCATTTACTAGGACAAATCCTCCTTTCTCTATAGAAGCACATATGGCAGAAGGAAGCAAAATAAATCTGGTTCCTCTTTGTAGAACGGAACAGGATGAGGAAAGCTTATGGTAGAGTGTAAGAGAACTGAGCCTTTCACATTAGGGACATATGCTTGAAGGGGATCCATCTGTACTCCGTGCAGACGTGTTATCAGGGCTCTGTGACTGCACTGGGCAGGAGCCAAGGCTGCTGCTGCTGTCAGGGGCTCCAGCCTCCTCCCAGCGGGGGCTTGGAGTGAGTGAGGCTTCTGCACCCCCCTGAGGGCTCCTTTGTCAGACCGACCTTCTTCAAATCAATGTTTAGTTCACTCTGTGTTTTCAGAAAATGATTTTTTAAAAATTTGTCCTCAGATACTTGCTGTGAAAAAAATCAAAACATCCATCCTTGAGATAAGATCAAATGCCTCCCAGGAATATATTTTCATGGGTGAATTTTGAACCTCTTCATAGCAGAGAATTTTAATGGAAACTCAGAACAGAACTGTTAGTTTAGTGTGCAGTTGTAATATGTTTTCTGAGCTGAATAGCATGCACAGTGCAGAGCTTTAAACTTAAGTGACAGGTAAATAGGAAAACAGGAACACTTCTTACTCTTGAACTTCTCTGTCCTTAAGCCTGTATGTAGGATGAGGTTATTAACACTTTAGTTCAATGGAGAATAGAAAAGTGATTCAAATTCAAAAATATTAAACTGCATAAAATAGCTACCATTTACTGACTGTAATTGTCTTTGGTCAAGGGGCTTTTGAGGTAGTTTGAATCAAATTCAAAGCACACAGTTTCTGATTAAATATAATCTTTTCATTACAGGGAGAAGGAGGTTTGTGTTCCTTGTTACTAGGTCATCTTGCTTTTATTTCATTTCCTTTCATTTTTTCTTGCCCGTGTTGTCATTGTCAGGCCTAGGCAATTGCTGTAGCAGAGCAGTTATAATAACACAGGAAAAGAAATTCAATCATATTTTTATGTAAACTGCAGAACTGACACGTTTTTTTTTTGATTAGCTGCTTCCCTGCTGCTTTCCAGGCATTGATAATATACTTCCATGTATTATCGATACTGCCACAGCTGAGGTCAGTATGAATTAAACTTCACTGCAGTATAGTAATAGTATGAGATTGCTCTTTCAGTGCACTGAAATAAATGTTTTCATTACTTCCTTAAAATAAATGCATTTGGTGCCTTGAAGGTAAGCAAACCCATAAAACTATCTTTAGAAGTCTTCACCGCATGTAAATATTTTCTTCTTCCTAGTAAAATATTTTTACGCTTTTATTTGCCACAGTTTCTGTCCTATGCTACTCTTAATGCCAATAAACACAATTTTTCTCAGGGCCAAAATCATCTTTCAACATCAATTTCTTGCTGTAGACGCAACAGCTCACTGTTTGTGTTGCCACAATCTGTTCTACTTTCCATGTGCTGTGCTGCTAGTCCAGTCTTGTTATCAGAGTAGAGTCGTGGGGACTACCTCCCCCTGTGGAACATAAACACACTCCAGCCACATGCCCATTCTATTTTAGTCCTAATTGCCCTGGAGGGGAAACTTGGGTGCCTGTACCAGGGAGGACATCCGCATGTCACCAGCTGTAGATGGTCAGGAGAGCAGAACTTCGGGACCATTGCAGAGGCCACCTCTTCTGTTCTAGATGTGGTGGTCAGGATATGTCAGTCTTAATCAGAATATGAGAAGGCATAATGAGCACACCAAATATGTGTCTGTGTCTGATAATAAACCAGTTAATAATAAACTCTCCAAATACTGACTAGAAATAGGATACATATGGATCTACATCTGCAGTGTAGGCAGAGAAGATTGTTTCCCTGCCAGATCTTAGGGAAAAAGAAGGCAGATTATTATGCTCAAAGATGCCCTCTATTCCTTCTTCCAACATTGTCTGGAATTCTGTATTGTAGTAGGTGCAGCTACTCTGCTTAAGGCAGGAAGTATTTTTTCCAGAGGTTTCTTTAAATAAAAAGCATCCTGTCCTTTTTCTGGCACAAAAAAGATCGGTTTTGCAGTATCCACAAGAAATGCGTGTCTGTGTTGGTGTGGTGGTGGTGTTAATAATTTTTCATTTTCCTTTCGTGTCCTGCACAGTCAAGTCATCCTACTTGGAGACTATAAGCCCTTCAGGCAGGTAAAAGCCTTTGTTTTCTGTGTTGAATGGTTTATACATTGCTGCCAAATATTGCAAATAAGGACTAACTGTACACTATACAAAGCAAATGGATTTTTGGGGTAATTTAATTTCACATAGGTAATACAGGAGTGGCTAACTGGGTGTAAGTCATTCAAATGTAGAAAATATATAAAAGGTGTGTAAGAGTAAAGAGAGTGAAATTATTTTCTTTTCAGAATAATACTAAAGAAGTAAAAATATATATGTAGTTTAAAGATAACAAAGTGATAAACCAGAGAGGTGATAGAAATTGAATCTTAATAATTTATTTTCAAGTTCTTTGGTGAGTAATGTTTTGTCTATTTTAGTCCTATGAAGTCTTTAATATGTCTTGGGAAGCCTGCAATTAAAGTTGAGTAAAACATTCAGTCGAAGTGACTAAGTGACTCTTATTGTATATTATTATTATTATGAGTTTAAAACTTAACTCATATTCATAATGATGATGAGAGGAAAAATGCCCACCAGTTTTGGCCTTGTGAAATTTGAAAGTAGTTGTAATTTCTTGTTTGTCTCAACACTTCTATGAGCTGGCCTTCATGAATCATCAGCTTTTTAATCTGTTTGCATGACTGCAGCAAATTCCTGATTTTTCTTTTTACTTTTTTTTCTTGTTGCCTTTCCCTTTCCCTTTCCCTTTCCCTTTCCCTTTCCCTTTCCTTGTCATGTGAGACTCACGAAGCATCTTTAAGCTTATTTTCTTTTACATGCGAACTACCTAGTTTAGCCTTAAATTTAATAGGAGCTTTACACGAGCCTGAAAAGGTTCTACTTTCCTTTACAAGTTTGCCATCTCAGAAGGAATTCACACAGAAACTGAAATGCAATTGTCTTTATAGCTGCATGTATCTGGACTTATTAAATTAATGTAATGTGTACATATATGTCTATATGTAATGTAATATAGCATGCACACATTTGCTGAACCTTTTTAGGAATAGTGGGGTGTATCTGTCAGGTCACTCTGTGGTTTTGCACAGCGCAGCCTAAAGTTGCCCAAACAGCACAGCTCAGAGTTCGCCTGGGTCAGGGATCTTTCCCAGAGACAAGATCAGTATCATTAATTCCTGTCCCTTAGCAAAGGGCTGTTAAGAGCTGACCAGAGGGTACCAACATGCTGCTTTTTTTGCTAATCTAAAGGCCCACTTAAAAATCTCTGTAGGTTATAAAAGCAGTCATATTGACCTCTTGGAGAACTAGTTGAATCCATGACTTCCTGAATGCTTAGAGAAAAGGAGAATGTGACAGAGAGCCATTGATTTAGGTTTAGTTAGGTATCGAGTCTATCATGTCAAATGTAATTTTCTGCAAGTCATCTACAAGATCTGCTTATAAATAGAGGAATCATTCTGGAAACTACTCAAATGCTGTCACCACTGGAATATGTTATATTTGCATCAATACTTCAAGCTACTAAAGTTGTTGTACTGCTATAATGATGCAGTGGGGTAATATCATGCTTTATCCTTATTTCCCAAAGCTTTGGGAAGAGTAGTTAACATACAGATGTGTCAAGTTCGTTATTGCCCTTTCTTTAAAATCTAGTAAAAATTGAATAAATTTCAGTGAGGTTAATTTGTTTTTATCTTACACAGACATTCACTTAGAAATACATAAAGAGTTATCCCAAGAAAAGCACTTACTATTTCTCATTGTTATGTGAATATAATTAATAGAACTAAGCAAGTGAAAAAAAATTGACATTCAATAACTGTCCATTGGACCATGGATTTACAAGTCTTTTGTTTGCAGCAATTTTGATCAAACTTGGATCTGACAAGCATAAAAATAAATTAAGTCTGTAAGTGGGAATGGTTATTATTTTATATTTGGATGTGAAGTAGTCTTGTAATAATTGCAGTCACTTAGAACTGTAGAAGTATAGACCATCCTGAGTTGGAAGGGACCCATGAGTATCATTGAATCCAACTCCTGGCCCTGCACAGGACACCCCAAACATCACACCATATGCCTGAGAACCTTGCCCAAACACTTCTTGAACTCTGTCAGGCTGGTGCTGTGACCACTTCCCTGGGGAGCCTGTTCCAGTGCCCAGCCACCCTCTGGGTGAAAATAATTTTCCTAATATCCAACTTAAGCCTCCCCTGACACAGCTTCAGGCCATTCCCTCGAGTCCTGTCACTGGTCACCAGAGAGAAGAGATCAGTGTCTGCCCTTCCCCTTCCCTCGTGAGGAAGCTGCAACTGCAATCAGGTCTCCCCTCAGTCTCCTCTTTCCCAGGCAGAACAGACAAAGTGACCTCAGTTGCTCCTCATACAACTTGCCCTCAAGGTCCTTCACCATCTTTGTATCCCTCTGTTGGACACTCTTTAATAGCTTAATGTCTTATATTGTGGCTCCCAAAAGTGCAAACAGCATTCAAGGTGGGGCCATGCCAGAGCAAAGTGCAGTGGGACAGTCAAAAACACTTTTATATGTTGAGGTTGGCTATGCTTTCAATTTGTTGTATTAATCTAGATGAAAGGTCCAACTCCCATTTTGCCCTTTAACTATCTATACATGCTTTTTTTCATCATTTCTGTGTGTATGTAAATGTAGTATTTATAAAGGAATGCTGATGTCACTGAAGGCTGTATTTATTTATTCACAGTATCACCAATGTTAGATTGTGTGCGTTTGCCTTGATCAGTTGGGTGCATCCTTGAGGATGATTTAATTTTTTTTCAAGTGCTTTATTAGTAGCCTCTCTCACAGATCAAAGAGCCCAAATATTGCTTTGTTACAAGACCTCATAGAGGTCATTCATGCCAACTTTATTCCCTTATGCTATCAGTGGGCATCTTTCAGTTAGTAACAACTTGCCAAAGTGAACATAATAGCAGAGGTTGTGTTCATGTGTTCATGTGTCATCCCACTGTCATTGTGGGATTTAAGCTTTTGTGACCCTTGTGGTGCTGGCCAAGGAATAAAATTGTTGTCAGTCTCGCATGTTACATTAATTTGTGATAGACTGAGTTAAAATGACCCATAGTAGCACATGTATGACTCCATATAATATATGCTACGTTTTCCTAATCCTGGAAATAAAATTATGTTAATCAGGGTATACACTTCAGAAAAAGAACAGGGATGTAATAATAAATAGGTAGCTGGAGTAGGGTTGAAGACAGTAAAAAATATCCACACTGACAAGTGTGGGCATATCAATAGGTGATGTTGATTAGAATAAACAATCTGCACTGTGAGACTGATGTCTGCATGTATTACATTTGTATAATTCATGTCCATTCCTTTCAGATTGAAAACTGAAATGGCATATGATGAAATATGGACATTTCAACATTAATATTGAACAGTATCATCTTCAATATCCAGTCAAATCACACTGATGATAGTATCAGCAAAAGAAAACTACTTACGTCAACGTCATTTTAGAAACCACCTCTGCTAAGCTCCTAAAAACATTTTAAATAATGTTACTGGTTTCCTTTCAAAGCCTCATAATCATAAATGCTTACTTGTCTAGAAATAAGCAGGAATCATGACTTCCCTTGATAAACTCCAAGGGGATGCCCTCACTGATTTAAACAGGACTGACTGGGAGAGGAAATGTTCACTAATGAAAGTAGTGGGAAAACAATCTGTTTTCACAATATATATGACTTTATACTATTTTTTTCCCTAAAAGTTTAAGTTTTCTTCAATTGACACTAACTAAAATTTTTTAAAAAATAGTCAAAAAAATGAGACGTTTGGTGAAAATGATTATTATATTTCTGTTTCCTTGTTTGCTTGAAAGCACAGGACAGAATAGCACTGCAGTTGCAGGACCATGTTCAGCTGTACAGTGTTTATACTACTGGTGAGTGCTCATTCTCAGCAGAGATTGATTTCAGTGGGCAGACAAGTATAACTGCTCATCAATGTTGATAAAGGTTTTGCAGTTTGCCAATGTGATTAGATTACAGGAAGATACTACAGCTATCTCTGTGACTTGCAGTGTGTAAGTTACCATATCTCAAATCAGCAATAAAAATGTCTAAAAATACATGGGAAGTGTACAGTGGTGACTCAGGAGTGACAGTTGTATCTAGTTCATTATTTGTGTGTTTGCTACATGAGATGCCATCTGTATAAAGCTTGCTTCCACTTCTTAAAATGGAGAATATTTCAGCTGATTTTCTCTTATCTGAGAATCCAGAAGATGAACTACTATTTGATGAAATAACTGGATATTCTTCCTTAAGTTCCTGTCTGAATAGAGCATTTAGAGAAGCTGAAACTGTGCTCATCAAAAAACAGTATCTGCATTTCCGAGGAAGTGATGAGAATGAATACAATTTGTTACTGTCACAACGTGTGTTGATCAGTAATGTTCTGGCATTTATAGGGCCATAGTACGAAATTTGCACCCCACACATGTAGGAAAAGGAGGCGAAATAGACCCTTTGCTTCACAAAAATCTGTCTCTGGCTATGTCCAGGATCAACATCATATACTTCAAAAGATTCTCAAGTTTTATCCGGAAATAGGTTGGTTTTTTGTTTTTTTTTTTGGTCTTGTTGTATTTGAGGACTCTTCTTTGGAAATGAATGCAACATTTGTCTAATCCCAGGCTAAGTATCTTTTTCTGTAATTTCTAACATTTTCTATCCTCACAGTACTTAAATAAAGCAATAAACACTTCTTTCCACTTTTTGCTTCTGTTTCTGCCCCCTAGTGTATATAATGTCATATAGTCTTCTGTTTTTGCTTTGTCAGACAAACCAAATTCTGTTAATTGCTGTTTGTGCAATGAGTGTGACTTTCAGTCTCACTATTACTTTTCCTTGTCATGTCTTCTGAATCGCCTCAGAATGGATGGCTGGTTGTGTATGTGGCATCAGAGTGGTACTTTCTGTTCTTTACTGCAAATAGGTTACACAGGTGTCTTTCACAGCTGCATCATGGTGATGACTTGTAGTCACCTTGGCAGACAATTATGCCACATTTTAATCTGCTGCTTTTTTGTTCTTTCGGGATGTATGTTCATCTTGCACAGGTGTGAAAGGAATAATTTAAATTTTTTGCTGTGTTTTTTAGGACAAGACTGCAAACGTGTAGTTTATAAACTGTAATAAAAAGCCTGGTGCATTTTTAAGTGCAAACAAGCTGTTGCTTACTGATGAGGTTTTAAACCCAAAAATTTTACTAACTTTCATATATTTTTAAGGACATCTGTTTTAGCAATGTGGACTTTTAACAGTAGTAATTTTTCTATTGACTAATCCTTAAGGGCACACGTGTACCTTTTTTTCTCTATTGAAAGAGACTGTTGTGATAGGCTCTTGTTTTTATATGAATTATTTTATGCTGTACTGGATTTAGCCTTCCTCAAAAAGTACACATTTTTCTTCTCTTTGCCACTCACATCTGTGGAAAATGTCTTGAATATTCATCTAGAGAAGCTAGAGCCATGACAATATGGTGAAATCTATAACTGACCAATTAAGAGGTAAATGGCCAGTCAGCCTATGGCTAGGTTGGCTTAATAAAGGGCATGATGATACAGAGATTTTATTTCTTAATTTTCCACACAGGTAAAAGAATATTTTTTAAATTAAGTATTGCCTTAAAGCAGTGACACAGTACACAAATGTAGTCCAGAACTTATTTTTAATATCTCTTCAGTGCCTGTAGCATTGCACACAAATAACATAATTTTCAGTTTGCACTGAGAGTGCTATATGTATGTAGAACAGGTTTTACTGAAGTTATTTTTGAAGTTTGCCTGACTTTGACTGAACAATGTTATCTACCTTCAAATGTTCAGTTGGACCCTGTTAGAGTCAGCTGCAACCAGAACACAAAGATGTCGTACATCGACTGAAACCCATGACTCATCTTAGAATTGGTTATCTCAGTAACTTCCTGTTTTTTAAAAATGTCAAAGCCTTTTACAATTTTCTGATGAAGTGCAGATGCTGGAATTGTGCTCCCAGTCTATTGAAAATAGTCTTGCATTTCACTGTCCCCTTGCACAGGCTCCTTTCAGTAACCTGCAGCACTAACTCCTCTCCCTCTCCATTCCCGCAGCCCTACTGCTGCCCCAGCTGAGCCCCCAAGGTTTCATGAGTGATTTGCATACGCCCTCTGTATCTTTAAAAGTTTTCATCTTTTATTGTTCATATCTGAGGTCTGTGTGTTACAGAGAGTGGCTGTAGGAAGGACCCCATCTGAAATTCCGGAAGTTTCTCTTCCTGGCATATTGGTTGTTTTTAGGGAGGCAAAGTCTTTGACATTCAGGGAATTCAAACTGAATCAGTGTGCAGCCACCAGGATCACAAGACCCAGAAGGTTTCCCCCTGCTGTCCAGCCATACCCCTTAAATACTACATATATGCTAATCTGATAGTTCTTTTATCTATTTTGAGGACCTATAAAATGTAGAGCAGTAGTCTGCTTGCTACAATATAGCAGGGACAGCATTGACATGATCTAAGTGACAAAGTAGGACGGTAATTTTTGGAGCAACATTCTGAGTGGGTATGAGTGGAACAAGATTGCATTTGCTAAGGGCAGAGAAACTGATGCTGCAGCAAATGAGACATGTGATACTGAGTGTGCAGTTGGGAGTTTTAAATGTGTGAATTTCCAGAGATAACAGAAGTAGAGAACAGAGTATCTTGAAAGGAGAAGTTTTTTTGAAGAAAATACCCAAAATTTATCCCACTTGAGGGTGAAGTAGGAAATAGGCAAGGGTATGATCTTCTATTGAAGCAAGCAAACAGGGTATGGCAGTATATCTGGAGAAGCAATGGTGTTTTGAGAAGATCAAGTCTGTTGAACATTTTTGGGAAAGTGGTGAATTTGCAAAAGAGCGGAAGTGGGTCAGCAAGGAAATGACAAATATGTCATTTAGGAGGTTAGGAAGAAGGTGATTCAATCAACATAGGAATTAAAGCTAAGACAAGAGAAGAAAGGTATATAGAAACAAGAACTGAAAAGGGAGCTGACAGTGAACAGTTGAACATAAGTACATGGATATAAGTACATGAATATAAGTACATGGAAGAGACAGAGGAAAAGAAAGGAAGTCACTGCTCTGCCATTCCAGAAGAAGAGATAATAGGTACAAGAAGTGATTTGGAGGAGGAGAAGATCAACATATTTTCCTCACCCTCTGTTCTGACAGTGGTAAGGCAAGTAAAGAAGTTATATCTCACTGAAAGGTCCGTGTCTTTAGAAGTGACAAGAATTGGGGAAAAATTAAGTATGTAAAGGCTCTGGATAGCTGTCAGGTGGCACAACTGCAGCAGAGATGTTATTTAGAGGTATTATGGTATCAGGAATAAGTTGGGTGCAGAAAGGCATGTTTAGAGGAGATATTACTGGAGCTTGAAGGAGAACGAGAGATCTAGATGTGTTCTGAAGGAAGATTAAGAGAATGGATCACAATGTGATGGTGGAAAAGTGGTGGAAACCATGGACATGTGAGTGTACTTTAGGGAGATATGGGGTCAGTGGGTAGAAAGGAGAATATAAAGGACTAGAAAGGAGACTATAAAGGAGTACAAAGGAGAATATAAAATGAGTCTCAGTAAAGGCATGTGATTTTTACTTTTGCTGAGTGGTTGTATTTTCTGTTTAGCAAGAAATGTCTAGATAGTTTGAAGTTTCCAGAAAACAGTGACATGCCATCACATTTTCATACATGATTTAAATAATAGTGTAAGGTATAAAACAGTATGTAAAATGAGCGCTATGCATTGATTGGTTTTGATTATGCCAGCCTTTTCTACTGCCCTATAAAAACTTAAAATTTAATATATGCTACCTTTATTTTGTGCCCTAGAATAGGTTTTTGCTAAAAACAGAAGATATTACTTCAAACTAGTTTGGGCACACTGATTAAGAAGTCAGTTCAGTTTTCCAAAATTGAAAATAAAATATATTGTTTACTTCATTTTAAGCCAAACTAATTACAGTATTCGTGGTTGTATAATTGCATTATTACCTTTGGTCAGTATTATGTGTTTATCTTTTGCATTCATTCATTCATTCATTCATTCATTCATTCATTCATGTTACCTTTGCAGAAGCCTGCAAGAACAAGACCTTTAACATATTTGTGTGTCAAAATATTTATGAGTGCCACCATCTTTTAATTTTCATCCTTTAAAAATTACATATCCTGAAAGATATGTAGCAATCAGCATATGGTGAAAAATAAGATGGAAGATTCTCCTCTATGTGTTATCAGCACAAGCAGAATATTTTAATTCTGATCAACAGAAAAATAGGTGTTTAATTAGAACGTGGCATTTCCGTTGAACTATATAAACAAATGTGGGGGTTTGTGTGTTGTAGGTTAGTGTAATCTAACTTCTGGCTCCCCTCTGAGAGAGATTCCAAGGGGCATTGAGGCTATCTCCTAGCCTGGCATATGACATGGAAAAGTTGGTTATCTGTATCCACAAAAGATACCTCTTTATTCACATAAGAAGTTAGAATGAAGAGTTAGACAAAAGGATTTTAGATACTGGAGTGAAATGGAGTTTCTATGTAAATAAATAGACTGAGGAATCAGTAACACATGAAGCCAAACTGATCGAAGCCAAATTAAATGTGGCCAACTCCAGTTCCTTGATGAACCATCAGAGTATTTAATAAAAATATATTTAAACCTGTAATCATCTCTAAATGACAGTCAGAGTTATACTTTGAAAATGTTAAAACCAGAAAATTGTTATAAATAGATAGATTTAGTATATTTGGACTCCTCTTATGAAGGCTACATCTAGAATAGCACTACTAGAATCACTTTGTGAACTGTATGATCTCCACTTCTGAGAGAGTAATTTTACAGTAATTTTACAGTTCTATTATATGAAATATGTAGTATTAGATGATATGTATCAGAATTGGAATAGGTAAATGCTGCTTGTGAACTGATGTACTTACTAATTGTGATGAGCAGGTCATGTAATAAATGACACTGTGATAGCTAACATGGTATTATTAATGGTGAAAATTCCTAAAGAATCACAAGTGGAAGAAAATAAATGAGGAAAATTAAATGAAAAGACAATAATACTCCCTTTACATACCTATAATAATGATAAATGCTGCGTCTCAAGCCAAGTAGATTTTTGTTAGAAATGTTTATGACAGACCAATTTTGTATGACATCTTAGAATATCCTGAGTCAGAAGGGACCCACACGGATCATCAGAGGCCAACTCATTTGTTCCCTTGAACATCACAGTATCACAAGTGTGGGTTTTCTAAGTAAAATGTTAGTGTTTTGGTATTTAGGATTTAATCTTTTCTTTCACAAGGCAAAGAGATCGAGATGCTGAGAAAGGGAAGAATAGTAATTAATTACTCAAGAAAATGAATTTAAATTGTGTGGGAGGTAATCCTTGAGTCATCACTGGCCTGTGTTGATGATGATGTTGGTTCTGTGCATAGATACCACTTCTAGTTTTTCGCACATATTTTTACTATATTAAATACAAGCCTTTGAAAACATCCAGAAATAATATACGATCTGTGGTAAAAAAATTAGAATGATTTTTTTTATTTGTTACCTTTAATTGTTTATTCCCTAATCACCAGTATGATCAGCAGAGACTTACATTGAATTCATTATCAGAAATTAGATGAGTAAACTGAAGAAGCCATATGTTTTCCTCAACCCTTCAGAAATATACACTGTTATTAAAATAATAAAAAATAAAAGAAACCAACACAAACATAACCCACAAATATTACCTAAAACCAGTAAAGGAATATGTGTAGAGTTTTAGTATTCTAAAGCTGATATTTTAAAGTTGTTGAAGTGGTGGAAACACCAGTGATGTTTCTTATTTATAGCAGTCCTTAGATTTCTTTCACCAGAATAGTACTGCATATGAAAGTAAACAGAAATCTTTCAGGATAAAAATGGTTTCAGAACCCTTTGTTTAAGAAGCTTAAATATAGAAAAAAGTATATTAAAAATTGATATAGTTCTTCTTCTTTGGGTTGTATTTTGTAGGCTATGGCTTTAGGCCTGAATCTGAAGCAGCTCGCATTTAATATGTTGCAGGAATCGAATGTCTTACCAGTACTGGTGATGGTATTCAATCAGACCCTTTAGTGTGATTTTATCTGAAACAGGGTATTTGACATTCTTGTATTCAAAGTTCTAGCTTCTGCAATGTACCCAATCTCAGGGGTATCCAAAGAACAAATAAGAAGTTACATTTCCTTTACTTCTCTGTCTCAGTGTCACTAATATTCGTTCTTTTTAGTAAATTCACACATTAACACATTTCAACTATTCGAATTAAGTGCAGAGTAGGCTAACAGAGCTTATTGTTGTTTTCCTTGGTTGCTATTGTATATATTATGCATTTAACTGACAAAAGTATTTACTGAAAACCTTTCTGGTTTTCCTCAGACTTTATGAGACACTGTTTCTTTGTTCTCACTTTTTTCTTGCTAGTCACAGTGTTTTCAACTTGTTTTTTGATTGTTTTTAAAATAAATTCCATGAATTTTCATTGATTTAATTTAAAAAATCACTCACAGCTTTTAATGGGCGTGGCCTGCAATCTATCATTCAGTAGTTGTTTGGTTTACACAGAACATTTATTTATGTATTAATTGCTAATAATGCAGAGATTATTGCCCATAAATAGAAAATAAGCAGTAATTTGTGGATAACACCAAGGTCACGTTAAAGCTCAAGTAGCAACAAGTTTCTTATAATTATCTTTATTTTCTTATTTCCTTTCTGATAAATTGAATATTCACCAAGGGAGTGATAATTTAAACTATGTGATATGTAGCTGGGTGTGATAATTTAAACTATGTGATATGTAGCTGGATGTTAGCCAGATTAGTTTAACTCTGGGTATTGAATGCAGTGTAACAGACAAGGACAACCCTAATACATTCACTGTGAAATTGGTAATCTGGATAAATACAAAAAGTAGTAGTAAGCCTGAGTGTATGCCTTAATCATAACTCTCTTGATATTGTCTTAGAATTTTGATGCTTTTGGATGAACTTTTCATATAAACAAATGCATGACTGATCCTATTAGAGCTGCCTAATGAATCTGCTGTATACTATGAAATTCTTGCCAAGACATTTAGAAATGCAATTAACTAATAGAAAGGTGTAATGACAGAAGTTATTTTGCAGAAAAAGAATATATTTGTTTTATTCAAATTTATTCTTAAAGGCATTGGTGAAAACAGGTTGTCTTAAAGATGTTTTATGGGATATGTTGTTGGATGACAATAAAACATCTGCACCACACTTACAGTAATAGTGAAGGAATAATTCCCCAACTTATTACTAAAATGCAAGTCTGTGGTTTCAAATGCTGTAACATATTGCTGTATTTCAATTATGTTTCAAAAATTCAACCAAGTGTCATTTGCTTGTCTGTGGATTGTTCTGGTAGATCCCCAGGAAGTCTAAAACTCTCTTCTTTGGACAAGGCAGCATTTAAAAGTATTTGTATTTGTATTTGTACTGCCTTTCAAGGAAGTCTGCATCAGGACTGATATGATAAAAATCCCTGTACCATAATCTTTAAAATTCATGAGTTGGTTGGTTAAACTTCAAATCTTGAGCCACATTTGAAGACAAGACTATAGGTAATAGTTCAGTAGTTATTTACATTTTTTCTTGTTACAGACATTAGGATTTCAAATCAGAGCTACAGGCTTGGTTTTGTCTTAGCTTAATGAGTGGAAGTTTTTCCAACATTTATTTTAATGGGAGCTAAACCAAGTACTGTAACTTACTTTGTATTAGCTTGCTCTGTCCTAGAAAATAATACCATCTTAGTTCGATTTTTTTTTTGTAGAAGCAAGCAAATTGTCCTTGATATTTAGCATTACCAGTAAAAAGCTGCTTATCCAAATACTGAGTAGCCAAAGTTCACATAGGTAAGGAGTCTCTGTAATTTCATGCTGTTTGACCTTTGGTTTCTTTTAAGAGCAGCTAATTTCTCAGGAATAGAGGCAAAATTCCCATTGTCATTCTTCTTGATCCCTTTATAATTAACAAAACAGAAGACATTAATTTTTCTTTGTATTATTGCTAATTATGTTTGTCTGTGCATTCTGGTGATTTTATATGCTGTTGAAAGTATTTTCAAGTCAAAAATTCAATTTTGAATATTTTCAGTATTACAAAATCTTTTTTTTGGTGTCTGTTGGTTTCTAGTGTGCTCTTTTTTTCCCCATTCTACCCAACAGAATCTCACTGTACCTGAAAATTAGAAAAAAGCTAATTTGAATGCAGGTTCTCAATAAATAGCATCTTTGCAAAAAGGAAAATATAGGCAGTTGCCGGTATGTGGAAAAAAAGAAATACATTTACTGCAGTGAAACTAAGGAAACCAAAAATTACATTGAAAAAAAAAAAAATTCATCCGAAGCCTTGTAATAAACCTCAGTGAGAAAGGAGAGGTAATATGACTTCTTTTGAGATATCATTTCACCCTTTCTCTTTAAAGACTTACTTGGTTAAAGGTCAATATTTTCCTCGCTCCAGAGTGGGAACGGGTTGGTGTGCTGGTACTCTAGCTTCTTGCTTGCTTTGGGGATCACATAGGTAATTCCCAGAAAAACAACTGGCAGGACAGGATAATTGCTGCTGTCTTGAGTCCAAGGGGAATGGGGCTAGGCAGATAATTTTTTCTTGAATAGGGAGATCATTCCTCAGCCTTAGATGTCAGTGAGTCTATTTACATGATTGTACCTCTTCTGGAAGAGAGACAGAGTTATTAGCACTTGGACAGTTGAACACATTATGAAAAGTGTATTTGGTCTGTAATACCTAGCAATTCACTTTGACAAGTGAGCTTCTATGTAAACAGTGATTAATTGCAGACATCTCTGAAATTTCCATTTCAATGACACATAGTTTTTAAATGATGTAATTATTTTCTTTAAGTATTTAAATTTAGCTTGATAGCCTGTATTTTACAAAAACTTGATAATAGTAAATATCCTTATGTGATTTTTCAACTGTCAAAAAATTCCAATGTGAAGTTACTTGTGTAAACAATAGGCTCGTGCAGTAAGATGTTGTATATATGTTATCTGTCAAATCTGTTTGTTCCTGCAGTGTTTTACTTCAGCAAGTATTATTCAAAGTGAGAAAATGTATTTAGAAGTGTCTCATTGCCTTGTGTAATCTGCTAAATCACCTGTGGCCACACTGGCCACTTAGTGCTACAGTAAATACTATAAAAATATCCCCACTCCCACTTTTAAAGGCAGATGGAACCTAATCGGAATGTCTACTCGAGTTAGAGAATACATGAGTTGCTCTTCCTCTCAGAAAAAAGTAAACTGAAATGGAAGTACTTTGGAACTGTGAGAGTGAGATTCTACAGACTTGTATTAATTACACAGAACAAAAAAAGAGCATAACAACTTCCCCACTGTGGCCTGCAATCAGAGTCCTTTTAAGGTTTAATGAAGCAGAGTGCTTGAAAATAGCAGGAATGTAGCTGGGGGAGTGAGTGGGTTGGTGATTTGAGACAGAGTGTTGTTAAGCTCTACCCATATGATGATGAACTCAGAGGCTTTGATGCAGGAGGCTATCAGGACCCATTCCTTCCCCTGCTGTTACCATGCTGTTAGAATTATCATGCCCTGTGATGGCCATATAGGAAAGTAAACTTGGTTGATAACAGGCTCTTGTTTCTAGTAAGTTGTTCATTTTTAACTTTGCTAACCAACTAGAGTAAACCAAACCCCAGAACTGCTTAAACTGATTCAACCAAAGACTCTGTTTTTCTGAGTGTAATCAGAAAGTTACAAGGATTTGAGTTCTAGCAATTAAAAAAATTACTCTCACTCTACAGTAGTTGTTGGTCTCAGCATTAATTAAAGACAAAACAAAACACTAATGCTCAAAACACACACACGCATACACACACCCCAATCTTTGTTACTAGTTTTGTGAATGCTGTTAGTTACTGATTTCCAGCCTAAGCTTGTAAATTCTCCCTGAAGTTTCGTGACTTCATAAACCACTTCAGTTGTAACTGTCTAGCCATGCCATTGCCAGTTTCTGCAAGATAAAACTATTTCTGTCCTTCAGGCCTTCTGTTCATCATCCATCCATTCCATCCCACAGTTTAGTGAAGCTTAGTCTCCTGTTCACTGACAGGCTAGATTTTAGCATGTGGTTGCTCACTGCCCTGAAGAGATGTCAAAACCTGTGAAACATCCTCTTTTCTGCTCAAAGTAGCAATTTTCTTTCTTGCCCTGAGCTGCTCATCTAGTTTTTGGAATGATCTTACAGAAGCAATTGTTTTACTCAACACATGGAAGCTTTCACTTTTTTGCCATCCTTGAGGGATGACAAAGAAGAAGAATCAAGAACATGCATGGAAATGAACTAGATCTTTGTTAAACTGGTTTTAACTCATCTACAGTTGGGAACTTGCATTTGTTTAATTAAAGTAATTAAAAATTTATTTCAGTTATGCTGAAGCCACTTAGTCATTGCTAATCAGGTCCTTGTAGCGCTTTAGAGCCATATGAATTAAGACAAAGGCATTCTGACTTAGTGGGTGGCCTGATAGCATAGAGCCAAAACTGCAAACCCTCAGGGAGTAACAGGAACAGGCAAGAACTGAAGGGGCACAGGAAACTGTGGACAGTTGGGTGGCAGGGCAGACCCTCAGACCTTGGGAAAAGGCCTGCAGCCCCTGCAAAAAATATTTTGTGTTACAAGCACTTCTTTTAAAAGGGTATGTGAGGCCCTGCTCTGTCCCCTCAAATGAATATGTAAATTTCTTGTATGGGAATATGTAGTGCTGCAACCTGTAGGAGCTGTGGACTCCTTCTGGGGTAGAGAGGCCTTACAGAGACATCTGGATAGCCAGGGATCAGGGCAGTGACCTACTGCCAGATTTGCCACCTGGGACAGGGTAATCCTGGTATTTGTACAAATTGTATAAATTGTACAATTTTTACAAATTTGTACAAACAAGAAGCTGGAGAGAAGCACACAGAAAGATATTTGGGGGTCCTGGTGGATGGCAAGTTTGATATGAGTCAGCAGTGCCCTGGCAGCCAGGAGGGCCACCCGTGTCCTGGGGTGCATCAGGCACAGCATTGCCAGCCGGGCAAGGGAGGGGATTGTCCTGCTCTGCTCTGCACTGGGGCGGCCTCACCTCGAGTGCTGGGGGCAGTTTTGGGTGCCACAATGTAAGAAAGATATAAATCAATTAGAGAGCATCCAAAGGAGGGCTATAAGGATGGTGAAGGGCCTAGAGGGGAAGTCATATGAGGAATGGCTGAGGTCACTTGGTCTGTTCAGACTGGAGAAGGGAAGGCTGAGGGGAGACCTCATTGCAGTCTGCAGCTTCCTCAAGATGGGCAGCAGAAGGGCTGGTGCTGATCTCTCTGATGACCTGTGATAGGACACAAGGAAATGGAATGAAACTCTGGCAGGAGAAGTTCATACTGAATGTTAGGAAAAGGTTTTTCACCCAGAGGGTGGTTGGGCACTGGAACAGGCTCCCCAAGGTAGTGGTCATAGCACCAAGCCTGCAGAGTTCAGGGAGCATCAGGGCAGCACTCTTAGTCATATAACTTAGTTTTAGAAACTCCTGTGAGGAGCAGGGATTTGGACTAGATGATCCTGATGGGTCCCTTCCAACTTGAGGTTCTATGAAAAGCAGTGTGGGACAAGGTCAGAGATGTGGTTGGGGCAGCTGAGTGTCCAGCCTGCCAGGCAAGCCTTCAGGGGTGAAGTATGTATAAGGTCAAGCCAGGGAGTCAAATTTGTGGGTCAGGACTAGCAACATCCTATCATAAAATAATGTATTTGTCTGTTAAGTGTTACAAGAAGGTTCTATACCATTTCCTGAGGGCAAAGGTGATGATATCTCTGGCTAACTGGAGGTCTAATAATTATCGCATCCTTGTTGTTGCTGTTGAATGCGCAAATTCACAGACCATGCCAATTCACCAGTGCAAGATTAAAGGATATAAGCTCCTACAAGTTATGTATAACTCACCATTGGGGGTCCTTCAGATAGATACTAGTTGACGAAATAATTTTTTTTCTACAAACCTAATGACTTTTGGACCCACTTTAAACCAAGTAGAAAAAGGGCTCTTAACCAAGAAAATAACAAGGCCGTCAGGCATCTTAAGCTGGGCATCTAGTACCACTGCTCGTTTTATAAAATTTCACTTGAACTATGCTAGTGATGTGTGGAAAGACTCCACAACTAATTAAAGTTGTAAAGCAGGTATGCTTTTAATGGATCAATTACGACGCCGGAAGCACAGGAGGTCATCCTCCAAAGAGGTGCGCACCCCGGCCATGCTCATCTTGGTATTTATCGAGTTACAAGTTACATATGCATTAAATTATACATTACACCTATACATATTCATCATCTGTCCCCGATTCGCAGTATAATTAGTTCAAAAGTCATTAGCATTTTCATGCGCCAACGCACTGCCACCTGGTGGTCGTGGACTGCGGTCTCTGGGATGAAGTAAAGGTCTTCCTCAGGCTTGAACTTTTTACCCCGCTTCCTTATGCATGCTCTCTAAGTTCCTGGTCCAAGTCCAGACTCCAGGGCTGGTTTTAGCAGGTTCCAGGATCCGAAACCAGGACCTGTGGTCACGGTCTCTACCCCTTATCAATGGCCCTCCATCCTCCTCCTTCTGCTTGGCAAGCATAATAAGTATTGAACAAGCAATATACATTGTCTAACAAGCAGCTGCAAAATTTAGCAATACCAGTAGTGCCCACAATAAGCAATTAACCCTTAAATCCTAAAACCCTCCGTATCACTAGTACTTTCTAATTTATGTATTATTATAAACTGATCACTTGAGTAGAGGGCTGCATTTCCACACATGATAAAAACCATTAAATACACAGTGCACATTAGTGTTTATATGGCTGATTTTCTTTCCAAAATTTATTATGCATTTAAGTGCTTGTTATATTCAAATGGAGAAGGTTTTTCTAATTTCACTAGCACATTTTCTGCTCCACTACATGAGTGATGAAATTGTTATTCAACAGTTGGGGAGAAGACTGCATCTGTCTCATTAAGATATTTACAGTGTAAAATTTTTCTGGAATGTATGTGGTCTCATTGAACTGCTGCAAGCAATATACAACTCATTCACAAATGAACTTAGTGTTAAAAATTCTAGTTTACACAAGTTTTTATTTCCTCTTTTCGCCTTATCTCCAAAACCACTGTCTTGAAGTCATTAATTTTTTAAGAAAAGAAATAATACATTTTTGTTCAGAATAAGATTAGGAGCTGTTACTGTAGCTTACAAAATTTTTCTTGAGGGAACACTTTACTGCTAAATCTAATCCATGAACTTTCTACTTTATATTTAGAGATTTTTGAAGGTAGGTTGTGATTTTCCATAAGATCTGAATTATTTTTTTACCTTTTTGAGATAGTTGCAACTCTATTGAATTTTGCAAACACTGGATTATAGATCATCCAGCCAAAATTGAGAATGTGTTTAAAAGTCTAAATGTGATCTGAGCTCTGGCAACCAAGAATGTTGCAGAAATTTATTTACTGAACCAACTGTCAGCTGGATGGACCAGAACTCAGCTGCTAGGGGTCTAAGAACTGTTTTTATGCATCTCCTCTCATGTGACTGATGAAGTGAGTAAAATGATAGTTTTTACTTTGTTTTTTTAACTTTATTGTTTATTTGGGTCATATGCTGTTAGTCAGGCTTCCTGTTAGTCTATGCGACCTTTTAAAAATTTTCTACTTAGATGTCTATTTTCTTAATTCAAACAAGTTAACCATTTCAATGCACCAAAACATGAAAGTCAGTAAGAGAGAAATCTGTTATTTATTCCTCAATTTCCCACTCTCACTAACACAAACAGAAGTTACACCATTTTTTAAGGTTACACTGTGATTTTCTTTTGCACTTTTTTTTCTTTCTTTTTTTTTAAATGAGGTTTTCCTTTGGCTCCATTTCTTCTAGTTCACCCAAGTTTTGTGCCAGCTCGTGCAAGCTAGTAGAGCAGAAGTGGGGATAAAGTTTAAAGAAATGAAGATGAATGGCTACTGGAAATGATGTGAGGGACTTCAAGGTTTATTTTCCCCAGTTTAATTGTTTTCAAACAGGCAGCATTAAATTATTCATAAAGTAGTAATGGTGACAGCAGAGTAAGTTTATAAAAGAAAAAAGGTCTTGCATCTCTCTTTGAATTGGGTAATGACTCTCAGGCTGTAAAATAGTTTTAAATGTTTCTTATCTGTGTCTGAGAGAGAGAAGCTCTTCTAAAATTATACACAGAGTTTGTCATGCATAAAGATGGGCATTGGAAGTTTTTCTATTTGACCCTATTCTGTACATCAAGCCTAATTTTTAGAAAAAATTTAAAGGATGTTGGACAACTTCAAATGTGAAAATATTATTAACACTCAGAGGATAATTGTGATTAACCAGTGGGAAAAAATGCAATAGAAAGTGACCACTTATTAGAATCTTCAAATGAAAGTAGGATGCCAAGCTGTGTGTTAATCAATCACAAATTATGAGGCTCAATATCAAGTTAAATGAGTGACATCTCATGACCTGAAATCTCAGGACTACATGTACATTATCAACATAGTTTCATGGCAGCTACCCATGTTTTCCTCTTTAGCACCTGACAGACAAAAAATTATTTGATCCTTCTTTTAGTGGAAGTTAGAGTGACTTTGTCTGATAGTTGGTGCTGTCTAGCAGCAATCATAAGGATAGCTGCCATCAACCAGGTAACATATAATGATAGTGGGGAGGTATTTCAACTATTTCTCTTATGTATAATTCCCCATATTTTCTTTATGAAACAAAAGTATAATAAAGAAAGTTCAAATAAATGTTTATTATTTCAGTGATTGTATTGACTGGACTGACCACCTGTGATTGTTTCCCTTTGTGGAAACACATGTGCAAGTGTACCAGCAGTACAGAATTCCCCACTCCAATGAATTGGCTTGTCTTTGGGGGGCAGTTATGGATCAGGGGCATTTGCTTCTCACTACATTCAGAGAGTTAATACTGCCTAATCCTAGCAGACACGCTTGTGAACATCTAATGGAAGAACAGCCTTCATTTTTTTCCTCCTCCAAGCTGATAAACAGGCAGGAATTTGAGGGTTCCCATTATGTTTTATATGACAGATTTGTACCACAAACATCCTTGCCTGTCACTGGTTGTTTTGCTGCTGGCAATTCATCTTGACAACTTGAACTGATCACAAAGCAGAAAAATATCTTATGTTCCAAATGTGACAACTATTTTTTAATAACATTTTGATTATGTTCCAATTAATCATTTGTAAAGCTTAGTCCCCTTGCATACTGTGTGCACACCAAACTTGAATAACATAGACGAGTGCACTGGTAGCTTTTTATCAGACACCATAAATCATGAATGTCAGTCACTTAGTGCTTTAAACGTACAGAGAGTTACAAAAGTAGTCAGTCTTAGTATTGCTATTCAGTTAAAAAGAAACTTAATCTGATCCTACTGTTTCTGAATTATATAAATCCTTTCAACGAATCTCGTAGATGCTTTTTTATACTCTTGCACAGCTTCTTTCAGAGAAGTAAGGTTATACTTCTACCATTATGGCTCCGACAGCCTTACTATTATCCTACTTTCTAAACATATTGCCAGCTTGATTTTTAAGGAACTGTTTTAGTAACCATTTCTGTAGTGATGCGTCATTTGAAGCACATATGCAAAAGCTATCTTTAGATTTTGAGCCAGAAGTATACAGCTAGTGTCTCAAAACACTACATCATACAGCTTAAATACATTCCAGTTTATATTATATGCTTTTTGACTGAAAAAAATACCTATCAGGCACGTGTAGTAGAATAACCTCTGGAGAATCAAAATTATAAGGTTAGGCTGTTCTAAATAATTAATTTTGTGATACAGTAGGCATGAGTGTTGAAACGAACTGTACGATTTCCCAATTTCCACTCTTAATATTTGGCTGTTCATAACCCAAATAATTTTTTGTTGTTGTTCTTGCTTTCTTACAATAAGGATGTGAAAGGGCTTCTCTCAAACCCAGATGCATTAAAGTTTGTGTTCCAAACCTGTTGTGGATATACACCTTTAATGAAAATATAAAGGCAATAATGCCAAGTTTTAATTAGCTGAATTAACCTTTTTGTGTTTCTAATTGATGTCCTCTGTCAACAGAGACAGTTAACACATTTAAGAATTTGTCAAGGATGTCTAAAATACACAGAATAATACGTAAACTACATATTTAAAATATTCAGAAGTAGAGCCAGTAGAATTTCTGAAAAGTTTTGTTAACCCCATGCCATATCTTGCATTTTTTCCTCCCAAGTTTTCATGCTGCTAATAATGCCAATACTTCCAGTCACTAAAAAGTAAAGAATTATTCTTCCATACGTGTTTCTGATACAAGCTTGTGTCATTAGTCCTTCTGGCTTGCATTTTACTTTGTTGTCTTTCTGGCTGTTATGTGTGAGAGCACTTTGTCTATTTTTTTTGTTCTATAAAACTTAAATAATAAGAAACTTTCTTTACAAAAAAACCAAACCAATGGATCAATGGGTTAAAAGAAAATTAACTGGGACAAAATTTTCAAATTTTAGTAAAACTGGAATTCATCTCAATCTTCATGGATCCAGTTTAAAAAGGTGAAGATACAAAAATTACAAATAATTTGTTTGAACTTTAGTCCCATGGATAGAAGGTGAAGAGGAATTAGCCTTCAGAATGTGAAAAAAGTGTCTGCAAAATTTAGTCCATTTTTTCCCCCTCCCTGCTTGTCTCTTCTGCCAGTTTCTCCCTTACCTAGCAACATTCTGAGCAGCATATCACTTCCTTGGAGAAAATGGTGACAGGGACCTTCTGTGGGAAACTGTCGCATAGGATTGGGTTTGACAGGCTGGATGGGGCTAGGATGGGGTTTGCTGTTGCCTGAGACCCAAGAATTCATTTTGGGTGGAATAACCAGAGCGGACTGTAGCGTGGGAAGAGCTGGGAAGTAAGTGTGTAGAGCAAACCCCGAGGCTGTGTGCACAGTTGGGGCAGAGAGGGAGCAGATTGGCCTTCATGGCAAAGGGGAGCGCTATCAGAAAAGCCTGTAGGCTGCTATGTATGAAGGGAAAAAAGCACCTGTAAGTATAAATACTTTACTCATTTATGCTGTTCACTGTTGATGACACTTCTTATTTATTTAATCTTCTTTTCTTAATATTTTAAATAAATATATTTGCCATTATACAAGAGAAGAAATGTCTTACAGCTCAGAATCCTAAAAATAACATGGCAAAAACCAACATGGGTTACAGTTTTATTCTCGACAAACTCCTCAAAGTTCTTTATCTCTGCTCAAGTGATCAAAGTCACTTAAAACAATATTTGTAGTTACTGAGCAGGGTCCCTTCTTTCTGTGGAAGCACATAAGTAGAGGATAATGCATCTAGTACCAAATGGAGCACAAATTTTGATGACCTGCTGACACGGAAGATCAGGTTTTGAGACAGAATATCATGGGGAAAAATACTCCCTATTAAATTTTCCATTGTATCTCTTTGCTAAATTCACATAAGCAGGTCATAAATTATAATATTACACAGATTTCTGTCACAGAAGCCAATCTATGGTTAATTCAGCCTGACGTCATCTGCAGGGTGGACACCTGCAGTAAATTATGTATCTAAGCTAAAAACAGAAGCTGTGAAGCAAAAAATCAAACTCTAGGTTGGTTTCTTTTTATTGTGAGAGGTTTTACCTGTGTCTAATAATATGACTACTGTTCTTTTTTTTAAGCATGTCTTGTAACTTCTGCAAATGATATTTGTAACTGTGGTTCGTTTCACTAATGTTAGTTCTCACTTTTTTCTGTATTCTATTAAAAAAAAAATACTAAATTTTCAGCTTTATCGATCAGTTATCCTTAGCAGCACTCTCTATTTCTGAAATGTTATTTTATGATATAACTGTATAAAAGTTCCAGTGAATTTAACATTGCACAGTCTGAAAATAATTTGTATATTTGTGTGCTTTCTGAGAACATAGAGATATTTAGTATTCTATCCTATGGACAGGGTTTTTTAATGACCATGAATAGAGGTTCAAAATTTTTTTCTTAGTTAAACCTGTCTTTACAATTTACTAGTTGGAAGATAACTGATTTTCATGTTCTTTGTCATAAACATGGAAAAAATTATTTGTATTGCATGCAGCACTATTAAAAAAAAAAAAGATAATTCTGAAGTCAGGACTTCTATTGGCCTCTATAGTGAACTTTAAATTGTTGGCTTGTTTGGTTTTCTGTAAATTTATGTTGACATATCTCTGTTCTTAAATTATTTTTTACTAAGAAAGTATATTACAACTGTATAAAAAGTATACATTATATTGTCATTTGTCTTTCCTCTACATCACCATTAGTACCTGCTTTCCTGTGTTATTTGATAAATAAAATCTGCTACAGGTACTGAGATGAAACAATATTTTTAAGCAGTTTATCTTTAATAATTTAATGTTAAGATGGCTAGACTAAGCTGATGTCTCTCTCTTCTTTTGTAGTCATTGAGGAGAGAGATACTCCTCCAAAGACTGATTCATCCCACTCTAATTGCACTCTCTGTGCACTGACTATAACAGGCTTAACACATCTGAAAGGCTTAGTTTCTTGACTGTAGCTGAGATTAAATTTGAAAAAATATATCCAACTACTTAGAATTGTCAAGAAAGCGATTTTCACAACAGGTGCTTGAAACAGGATTAGAAAAATTTAAAAAGCAATGTGCTGATGGAGTTTAGGTGATTTCAAAATAAACAAAAACTTTGGCTTCTTCAGAGTCATAATGTTTTTTTACTAAACATTGTTATGTTAATCCGGTCTGCCACGCTAAAATTAGTCTCCAGGAGAGAAAATATGAGAACCAGACTTCTTAACGTTTACATTTCTTTTGGGATAATGTTTTGCTTCTTAGGTCACTGATGTTTTTAACACCTAAAAATGCATCAATTTTTTAATAGTTGAGGTGGTGTTCTATAACCAGAGAAGTTTTCTGGCACCCTATCAGAAAGGAATAATTATTGAAAACTGCTGCACAACGCATGTGTGGTGTGTAGTTACAATTGCCTTGTTAGGGTGAGCAACTGATTACTTAATTTTGTGTGCTTGGAAGAGTTGGCACTGAATACAGGTCTAATCCCAGAATCAAAGAAGGTATAGAAGTGCATCTTACATAATGTATGGTAACTTTTTGGATCATTCTAATAGGTAATGTGAAGATTAATTAGATTATTTCGATCTAATATCCCATATGGCTATGTAAGAATTATTTTCAAGCATTTGATTATCTTTTGCAGTTTTCTGTCCCTTTCCCTCTGTTGTCTGTTGCAGCAGAAGTAATATTTTATTTCCATTAGAGAGTAGAATATTTGGGCAGCTATGGTACAGATGAAATGTGGCTCCTACACTACAGCATAGGGGTCAATGAAACAGTGTGTATATTACTGTTGTTGACTTAAGCATAGAAAGCCAGGTATTCTCATTCCTAGATCAGGCTAGCTTCCTATTTGGTAGATAAATATTTCTATGTATGCTTCCAAAGTCAAAGGTTAAGTTAGAGTTTTTCAGCCCTTTTGAAAAAGGTGAAGATAAGGTGAAATGGCTGGTTAAAACAGCAAGTAATTAATTGAGTCTCTTTGTTAACAGGAAGAAGGTCAAGTGCACATAACTATTGTGATTACACAGTCTGCATTACAAGCAGCTGAGTCATTTAACCTGAAAGTGGTTAGATTGGAAGGCTGAGAAATAATTAAACATGATTTTACTTCAAAGTAGTAGCTATACTTCCAACTTACTATAGTATTTTGAGTTTTTTCCAGAGTTCCTTGTCATGTTGTTTTGCAGTACCAATTGATTTTATTGCTGTGAAACATTTTATTTAGAGTTTTCAATTGTCTTTTTTTTTTTTTTTTTTT
>VZRQ01009564.1:843000-952430 GCA_013397975.1 Machaerirhynchus nigripectus
TTGCCTCACTGTAGCTAAGTGGCTGTAATTTAGAAATGGTAATTTCTAATGGAGGTGTGTTTTATTTTTTTTAGTTATTTTTGGACTTTATCTTGTATATAATTCTGAAAGTTTTTCAGATACACAGTTTTGATTGCCTGATCCAAAGTGTAGAAAAGATTGCTTAATTTTGTCATATAGGAATTACACATCTACTTAATACTGGAGAGAATCCATAGTTATCTGCTAATGAAGATCAAATTATTTGCAATATCCTTCCAACATCTATGAAAAACACTGAAAATCTGATGCTGCTGATGTCTCATCATACAGTCACGCTGCAGTTATATAGCATGCTGTAGATATACCAGGGAAAAGTCAGTTGTTTTGGAATTATGCAGACCTTTATTGATTTCCCTCCAACTTCATTCCTAGTGTAGGAGATCTCTGCTAAATAGCCTCTGGTACCAGGAGATACATTATGGATGTTTATTTACATGGAAGCCACTTTTTCACTTTAGAGAGTTACTTCCTGCGCTTCTTGAAAGCTCAAGACTAAATCAGAATGTAGAGAGAAGGGAAGGAATGGAAGCCCATTAGAAAGGGAAAGGAGAAGCAAGCACGCAAGAATCATAGGATCATTAGGGTTGCAAAATACCTCCGAGATCATTAAGTCCAACCCTTGACTGAACACCACTTTTCTGACTAGGCCATAGCACTAAGCGTCACATCCACTTGTTTCTTGAACACTTCTAAGAAAAGCAGAGCTTGAGAGAATTGTTTACTACTTGTATGACTCCTTTTCTGAGGCTTCATGGAGGTGTTACATTCATATTGTTTTTTTTGTTTAGAGGTTGCTCAGAATTCACCAAGAAATTTCAAGGAAGCATTGCTCTGGGTTATACAGAAACAGTTTGAAATGTAAGAAAAATAAAACACTACCTTTCCAACAGTGCATGCTTGGAATCTGTAATTATTATAAAACACTACTTCCAGTAAAAACAAAATGGTTTGTTGGCAGTGAATATTTTGCTTTTTAACAGAGGTTTGACTAAGAAATGTTAATGTAGTATGGAGTTAGGAATTGCACTATGTTACTAGAAGCAGTTTTCCTCATATTTTTAATTATATCTTTGTACATATTTTGCACTGGAGATGCTGAGCAAGTCAAGCGTCACCAGAACTTATGCCCTACCAGTTGGTGCAACTGCTGTCTTTAAGTACTTGTTTTGTAAATTATGGGTGAAAAATGGTGAGTATTCAAAATGGTTCACTAAACTAGTATTTATTAAGACTGGGGCCTGCTTCCTTAAATTTAGGCCAGAGGAAATCCAGGACCATTTGAGGAATTGTTTTTGATGCTCTCATTATCTGCTAGCATTCTCAGAATTGCATATAATTTCTGCATAAGATTTCTGTTTAAAAAAAAATGCTAATCTAATCTATTTCACTTCCTCTAAAGATATAACATATCATTATCTGATAAATATACAATATCAATAACCACTGATACTGAAAGACAAGCATGGGACTCAAACAGTTTTTGTAGTGTGGAATACCATTTGGAAAATGACTCTTTTGACAAGGCTGGAAGACAAACTACAGAATGCAAATGACTTCATGACCTGCAATAAATTTCCAGCACTTAAAACAAATAGAAGGGCCTTAGAAATGTCTTATCTGAGAAAAATCATCACATAGTTTATTTCTCATTCTATTAGTAGAAGCTAAAATACACTTAAAGTTGTTAATTCAGGAATAGGTTTTGTCAAGCAAACCTGGTATGTTTTTTCAGTAAAATTAAAAAACAGCTAGATAAATATAATTTTGATACAGGCTGTAATGCAGATATTTGGATTCTTCAAGAATTCTTTTTACTGCTACATTACATTTTGATCAAGAATTTTGCCTTTTATGGAGTTAATGGGGACATTAGACAGATTAAAAACAGGCTCTGTTCAGCTGTGAAGGTGTAGATATGGTTGGAGGCACATCTGTGAAGAGTAATATTTCCAGCAGACTGCTGTGTCATCCAAAGGTAAATTCTGGTTTTATCCATTGTCTTCATCATCACTGGCCAAATGTGCAAGCAATGCAGGGATGGACAGGATAGCATGATGTGAATCACATGGTTGGTGTTCACAAATGTGCTCTATACAATGTGAAGTGCAAGTAGTGATCTAAACTTTATTGTTTAATTGTTTTAGCAAGCACTTTACTCAGAGAAGGTTTAATTGTTGCTTTTGGTATCTTTTTGACATCAGCTCCTAGGATGAAGAAGATGAGCTTTTTGCCTGACTATACAAAAATAAATGGAATGTTAACAAACAGGGAAGAAATTTTTGGATTGAGCCGGCAAATAAGGCCATGTTGCTCTACTTAACTGATTACTAAGCATAGTAATAATCCAAGCTGAATAACACTAAGTTCCCAAGAAGAAAATGAAAATGTTGGAGGAGTTTGAAAAATGGTAACAAAAAGTGGTCCCAGAATTGGAAAACTGTGTGCTAACTTTAGGGACTTCTAGCTGATGAATCCAAGAGAAATTTAAGAACTGTTGTGCCCAAATCTTTCTTCATGAAGAAGAAAAAAGATGTTGAGGGGTTTTCTGCCTTGGAGGAGAAGGCATGAAATTGAAATTGAACTAGGATAAATTAAATTTTGAATGCAGATGCAATTTCCTAATAGCAAGGATAATTAAACTGTTGAGTAATTTCTCTGGATGTTAGTCTCATTGCAACTCAGAATGTTGAGACATGATATCATAATGTTCTTTAAAAATGCTTTATAATAGAACTAGGTACTGCAAGAAAAACACAGAAAAAATAATCTGCGGGCTACAGCAGATAAATAAAGTGATAAGTATGGTCTCTTCTAGCATCAGAGCTTGCATCCATGACAAAATATTTTGTATTTTAAGATTTTAACATCCTGATTCTTCATACACTTAAATAAGACTAAAGGCTGTAGAAGTGAAGAAGAATTTATGTTTTAAGATTATCTAATCTTACCAACCACCTAAAGCAAGTTAGACTCTGAATTTGGGTCAGGCTGCCCAGACCTGTGTCCCGTTGAGCTCTGAGTGCCTCTGTGATTCACAACCTCTCAGGGGAACCTGCACCACTGGAATTTCCCTTGCTGCAACTCATGTTGTTTATTAATCTCCTTTGCTATGTACCTTTCCGAAAATTCTGAATTCCTAATCAGCAATTAGATAGATACAATAGCAGTTGAACCCTTTGCCTAATCTCTGCTCTGCACTGACCCGATTTCCTTAGCCACTGCTGTTGCATTGCTCTTCTGTTACTATTATTTTGGTGTCACTTTTTCCAGTTGGCAATACCTCTCTTGTACTGGTGGGTCCAAACTGAACACAGATACTAAACCTGGTATTGGATATATCTAATGCAGTAATTCGGTACAAGACAAATTGATAGCATGAATGACAAGTAAAGCAAGAATAAAATGAATACAAACTTTTTTTCTTCCTTCACTGTTATATTGCATGTTATTTTCCACAATATAGAAATTGTGTCATAACCTGTGATGTAATTAGATGTTATATTTATTATGAGAGTCACTATCTGCATAAAGACACATGGAATTTAAATGAAAGTTATGGACTGGGGAAAAAAAACCAAGCAGATTAAAAATATTTTCATTTAGAAAATATGTGCATATATTAAGTAAACTTCTTCTCAATATTTAGAATTGGCTATGTTGGATCTGTTCTGTCATAGCTGTGGTACTAGGAGGAATGAAAGAATGGATATTGCTACATATTTCCTACTGTACAGAGTTTGAGCATCAGCTACTATGCTGGCAACAGGAAGCAAGGATGAGCAACAGAAAATAAGAATGAGGTAGCTCCAATGTCTCTCTGTTTCCTCTTCCTCCAAGCAGGTTTTTTAGGTAAAGCCACCAAAACCACACTGTGAGGTTCCCAATTCTTTAGGTATATTAATACCACTTATTCTGGACTCCATCTACATTTTACTTACATCTACATTTTAGTTACTTCTCTAGATATTTATTGGATCCCCAAATAGGTTGAGAAGGAGATGAACAGCGTATTTTTCATCCTGCATCAATCCTGGGAATTCCCAGAAGTGTAGACTCCAGCTATGCTAGAATTTTTGATAAGACAGGAATTCGTTTTGGAAATTAAGAGCTCACTGAATGAATGGCTTTGGAGCAAAATGTTGGGCTAAGATCTCAAAACTTCCCCCTTATCCTATTTTATGGAGTTAAGTCCTTTCCAGTATCTGTCACTAACAACATAAATACAAGTAAAATTTTGATCTTGAAGAAGGTGATCTTCATTATTTGTCTGTTTATACTACAACAACACAGTGCTCATTTCTCCAGTTGTCTCCATGTAAGTGGTGATCAAATCACATAAATCTTAATCTGAAGTAAACTGAGAATAATCTGAAGACAAACTTCCAGGCTTCTGCCTAAACATCTTGCTTCTATCTCATAAAAAGTGAAGTAATTTTCCAAGAGTAATATACGTACTTATGCATATACATAGGTACAGACATATAAAACTTGAAAATTTTAGGCACTTTTCTCTACAACTTTTTAATAAATTCTTGTTATTTGTCCTGGTCTAGAAGATGCTAAGTTAGTATAAAAATTCCAGTAATTTTCAAAGAGCAAGCACAAAATCTTTTCAGGTTGTCTACGGTAATAAATGGGTAACATTAAACACATGTAGATCATCAAAGTATCTAACTGAAGCTATCTCTTTGAAATATATTGTCTGCTTTTTCATTGAGTTCACACTATCAGGTCTCTTTCTAATGCAGGTACCAAAAAAATATACCAAAAAAATCTGAATGTTTATTCAAGGAAAAAACTATTAGTGTATGTTGTAGTATTTATTTAGTTGGACTGTTCTTCACTTATTTTGCTGGGATCTTAGGAGATTTTCTGAAAGGTTTCTCTCTAGAAAAGCCTGTAGAAACTGAAGTAAGCATGATTTGCTGTGGACACTCTTGAGAAGAATGTACTTAGAAAATTCAATGAATGAAAGAAGAATCAAGTTACATATACAAAAATCAAGAAATGTTATGAAAAATTTTTGTTTGATCAAATGTTAATTATCTCATGGAGCATTTATTTAAAATTGTGCTGGGCAGTATCCACCTGAGTAAATAAATAATCCAAGTGGTTGAAAGGGAAAAGTTTAGGAATAATACTGACTAAAACACTCAGTTGTTACATGTAAAGAGAAAGTTTTCAGGGAATTGTCACCATTTTTATCTGACAATCACTTGCTAAAAAGTGGATTTTTCTGCTAGCTATATTATTTTTCCTGTTTTTCCTGGGAAATGTGCTTTTTAGTACTGTGATCCCACACTGTTCTATACAGGGTTGAACACAGAAGACAGAAATTGCCTGTATGATTTCAATAATCAGTGAAATCCCAGTGTTATGCTATACACCATTCAGGAAGGCATCAGTATCACATCACAGAACCAGTCACTCTTACCTCCTGTTTGCACACTGGCTCTTGGGAGAAAAACATTCTGCTCATCTCTTGAAAATCCTTGGTGTAAAAGTGCCCATATTATTGGCCAGTTTGAGCTTGCTAATCTTTCTTTTACCAGTCCTTTGCCATTTTAATGAATTATAATCAGAATGTTCGTCTGAAGTTTATTTTAAAAATATTCTGGCTTCCAATATTAAAAATATTACCGATTCATAATAACTATCTGAAAGGAGTCCCTTGAAGTTTTTCTGATAAATTATGTGTTTGACTTAAATATATCATTGCTAGCAAAAACGTAACCACTCTTAGAACTACTCTTACCTTAAATTTAGAGAGATGTTTTTTCAAGGTCAATAGAAATTTTTGCACAAGGAAGGACAATTAGGGGGCGGTCAGTAATTGCATTACAATATATGTATTCTAATCAAGTGGAAATGCCTACTGGGAAATTTCTGAGAACCTTTGAAAGTAAGGTGTTAAACCACAACAGAATTTTGAAAGAGCAAACATAAAATTTGTTTTCATTAGATCTTTGAGAAATGCACATTTCATCACATACATTATGTATTATCATTTCCACTGCTTAAATATTACATGAAAATATTACAGCCTGAGCTTAAATGGATTAAAAATTAAATAAGTTAGCAGTAAAGGAACTTTAAAAAATATTTTTAATTTATAATAGCTTGTAATAAAGATGTGTTGTGTTTTCTTAGACTGTGCTTTGATTGAGAATAAGACATGGTCAATGCTCAAATGAATGCTCAGTGAAGTAAGTGTTGCTTGCAAGGAGCAGCATCATAAAGTGCTGTGGATATTCCATACATTTAAATCCTATGAGCATCTAAAACTTGATTAATTCCTCCCAAGACTGACATAAAATATTCTGAAACTGTTTATTCATACCTTAAGAAGGAACATGAAATGCAAGACTGAACTGGAATATACAACTATTCAGGTAAAATTAATGCTAAATAAAATATGACTGTAAATTACATAATGATTTGAAAATTTGAGTCATGATTAGGGTATCAAAGTATGGTCTTTATTCATGTTCAGTGTTCCTTACTGCTTGTTGAAAATAAGGTTTCCAGCCTTGGTAAACTGCAAAGGGGACCTATTTGATATTTTGAAATTCAAAATTAGGCTTCTTGAATTTTATTTCATTACATTGAAAGAGAAATTTATTTCAAATGTTTTGACATGCACACACACACAAAAACCTAAAACCTCAAACTAATTTTAAAATATTTGGAATACTTTTTTGGCCTAATGAAAAAAAAAACCCAAACAAATAAGTCTGAACCCATTTTTCTTTTCTAACTATTAGAACTGGAGAGAACCTCAAATGGCTTTAGTCATGCAGCAGTGTGGGCAAGATTTTCATCCAGACTTAGCTCAGCTTTGCTTTTTAAAGAAGTGTAATCTTGGTGTGCTACCATTTGACCAGAGATGAGCTCAAAGATGGTTTTAGCCATGAAAACTGTAATCTACACCTCTGTCAGTTGCGTGTCTAGCAGACTGTACTTGAAGTCTTAATAGGGAGAACCCAAGCATCAACAGAAAATAAAACCAGTTTGTTCCTTCCCTGACTTTCCTGTGTACTAGCAGTAAATAAAAAAAACCTGTTTTTTTAATAACATGAAGACATTCTACTAAGTTTGTGTAATTAAATAATTAGAAGTGAAAAGTAAAAGAGGTAAAGTATAAAGAAAAAGAAAATTTATGGTGCATTTATGTCTACATTAACCTGTCAAAGCTACAGCAGAATAACATTTTTAATAGTCTATCTATTAATATGCATTCAGGAAGTTGGAATATTCAGGCTGGACATGCAAGTTCATCTTTGCTTTCTCATATTATTATATAATATATGATCAGAATCTACTCACTAAAAGATACTTACGGGAAAATAACTTTAAGTAAAAACATGGCAATGCATTCAGAAGCTGAAACTTTCAGAAAATTTTGCAACTTTTTTTTTTTAAACTTCCACAATTCCCTAGGGTAGTTTTCCTAAGTCAGTGATAGATATTAATATAACATAGGAAGATTTTTTTTTCCGAAAGTGATTGAATGAAATGAAGGTTTAACACAGTATGATGGGGAATTCAGGTTTTAATACATTGATCTATTTGCAAAGGTGCCCTTCTCATTGGTAGTGGGATGCTTTGCTTCTAATGTTGTGGAGTGTATTTTTCATGATAAAAGGCATGTTGATTATTGCACTGTTTGTACCTGGTCATCATCTGCTTTTCAGTGATGGTTTGCAATGACAAGGATTGCAGTAGCTTCACCATGGAACATAATGACTGATGCTAAATCAAGGAGAATATGGAATTTTCTAATGACTTTCATAGTGTCTATTTCTTTCAATTTCCTAAAACTATGGGAATGTTTCTGATTGTGTAATCTTATCTCCTGTCTCAGGTCTCCCAGAAATCCTGAACAGAAGATCATTAAACGGGTGATTGCTCTTGAAGGAGACATTATCAAGTAAGTATTTTAAGCCTTAGTCGCAGAGTCTTTATAGGAATAGTGCAGCTTTTTAGTATATTTTAAATCAGTATCCTAGACAACGAGTACTTTCTAGCATTTTCTTTCTATTATTAACAAGGATGTCAGCATTGTACCTGTCTTTTTTTTAATGAGAGGAGAAATGCTACACGAAACTACTCATTCTCTTGTGAAGTGTACATGGGTACAAATAATGCTTGTTTCTGAGAATATCTCTGCCACAAATCAAGGCAGGTGATTGTACAGCAGTTTTCAATGAGATTATAGGGCTGTGATTTTTCATTTAGAAACTCCAGCTGCTGTTTTGTACGGGGATGGGCAAGTAAAAGTAGGTTGGTTTTTAGGCTTTTGTTTATATGTTTATTTGGTTTAGGATCTTGTGTTTGATACTTTATTTTATTTTATTGGTTTTATTTTTGAGACAAAGAACCCTCATAGATTACTGTCTTGACTGCAGTGTGTAGGCATATGTAGGGAATATGGTGGAACTGATTTTGAGTCAATTATTCTATCAGAAAAAAACCCCATTGTAGCAAGAGTAGACTCTAGAGTACTTCAAGACTTGGTTTGCTCTAACAGATAGACCTTCCTACTGGGGCTGGGTGGAAATAAATTACCACTAGATGTAAATAAAAAGTTTTTGTGGGAACAGTATTATTTTGAAGAAAATGCTTGGTTGAAGAGGTTTCTTCTTCCCAGGTACAGAACTGAATAGGCATAGAGATGGGAGAGTAAATCCCTAGTTTCCCATACTGAGATATGAATGACCCTGGGAGATCTCAGACAATATGGCAGACTGTGACTCAATTAATTTAGAGAATGATTTTTGCTCTGGTGTAGTGAATACTTAAGAAGTACTTGACAGCTGCAATTCAAATCAAGGATTTGAATTTGAGCTCAGTGGGCCCTAGTTAATAGCATGGGCACTGTAGAATATGTCTTTTTTTTTTCCTCTTGCAGTCAATACAATTTCTGTTTTATTGAAAAATTCGGAATGATCTCAGTTTGAGAAACCAAAATAAATTGTTACCTGTCTGTTAAAGCAAAATATCTAAAATAACAGGCAGAAAGAAGATGATTTGATGTCCAGAAACTACAGACATCTACAGCTAAAGCTAGCCATCACTTCTCAGAACTAAAGACAGAGGAGTAGTGTTCGTACTATCTTTTATTGAGCTGTGTCCGTAAGAAGGCATTTATTTCTTGCTGCAATTGATATTAGTGGTGTAATTCATTTAAGTGATAAAAATGTTATTGATGTTTCAGTATTCCTTGTGGAGGGCTGTGAACCCTCAAGGCAGGAGCCTCTTGCACTCCCCTGGAGGAGTCAGGGATAAGCAACCTTCCTCGGGTAATGGTGAACAAAATGAGCCCCTCCCAACATGCCTTGTTTCTTTATGGTAATAGCCTGTACCCAGATGGCTAATTGGTTTCTACCCCACCCCCTGCGTTTCCCATAAACACCCCTGCTCCTGCTCCTGCTCCTGATGATGTGGTTGTCCCTGGCTTTTCCTTTGCAGGGTGGCTGGACAACACTTATTATCTCTGTGGCACTGCCAAATGAGGTGCCTGTCTCTCTGTCCTGGAGTTTGCCTTGGGTGATCAGCTCTTGTGATTCAGCTCACAGCTGAATCACAAGAGCTGGAATCACTTGTAGCTGAGAAATAGCTACACTTGCTGAAATCACCTGTCTCCCAGGGAGGCCTGCCAGTGGCCCTGGAAGGGCTGTTTGCCTACGACATGCTCTCTCTAGGGAGGTCGTGGCATCCCGGTGCCGATCAGCATCGGACCCCCGGCGACAATTCCTCATTCATTTCTGTGGCAATATCAGAAAGAGAGTGCAATATAAGGTAGCTTCAAGGGTTACTTTACGTTGTTCTATACTATTAACATATTTGCCCTTATTTTTGAAACTGAATGTAGATTTTGATTTTAAAAAAGGGCATTTAATAACATAAATTCTGGCTTTAGGAAATTAATTATACATTCAAACTCCTTAGGAATTGGAACTTTTCATTAACATTTCTGGGTGTTCTTGGCCAAATGGACAAAGGTGTGTGGCTCAAGTGTGTTCAGAATACTGATGAGCCTGCACGGGAATCACTCATGGACACAAAAGACTGCACAATGATCCTCATTTGTCTGTGGTAAATCTGGTTAGATTACTTTATTGACAGAAATACTGATAGAAATATTGATAGAAATCTCAGTGATTCAGGCATGCTTCTTTTTTTTTTTTTTTTCATTTTAAGATATCACAATTGTCCTACAGCTTTTTGCTGTTTGTCTTGGTTTTGGCTGGGATAGATTTAATTTGCTTGCTGTAGCTGGTACAGTGCTGTGTTTTTTGACTTTAGAATGAGAATGATGTTGATAAAAAAGTTATGCTTCATTTGTTGCTGTGTAGTGCATACCGTAAGTCAAGGACTTTCTGGTTTCCCGTGCTTTGCCAGTGAGGAGGTGCACAATAATCCAGGAAGGAGCATGGCCAGGAGAGGTGACCCAAACTGGCCAGAGGGACATTCCATACCATAGAATGTCATACTCAGTGTGTTAACTGCAGGGAGCTGGCTGGGAGGCACTGATCACTGCTTGAGGACGGGTGGTGAGCAATTTTATTGTGCATCATTTGCCATTCTTGAGTTTTATTCCTCTCTTTCTCCTTCCAATAATAATAAGAATAACAACAACAAAGATACCTCTAGTGATTATTATTGTATTAATTTCTGTTGTTGTTGTTATTAGCATTATATTTTATTTCTTTTCCATTATTAAACTGTTCTTTCTCAACCTGTGAAGTTTACCTTTTCTTTCTGATTCTCCTCCCCGACCCTGGCAGGGAGGGGAGGAGTGAGCAAGTGGCTGTGTGGCATTTAGTTTCCAGCTGCAATTAAATCAGACAAACAGTATTGCCATGGGCTGAGCTAAGAAGAGTGGTAGGCAATGTGATCTGTGATTCTGTAGTTATGAATTCATAGCTTTATTTGATCCAGTTGGAGCATTAAGGATAATACAAGAAGGCTGTGTTTTTTCATACTATCATTTAGGGTAAGTTAGTTTAGCGTTTTGCTATTTGTTAATTACTGAAAGTGATGAAAGATCAAATAGGCAGAGCCATTAGTGCCATAGGAAAGGTCCCTTATATTTTGACTTGAGTTCAGGAGTTATGACTCCGTGGTAGAAAAATCTTGTTTTTCAAATCTTAATTTCTGAAAGTATTTAATAAAATTAAAATGGTGACATTTTAAAAGTAATAATGACTGACTTAGAGATTTTGAAAAGCGGTGTAGGTGAAAGATCTATAATAGGTCCATTTTCACCTTTCATTTTGTATTTTTCAGGTAGTCAGACATTATGGACTACATAATACTTTACCTTTTGAAATATGATTTGAGGCACTGGAAATGCTACAAACTCACTTAAAACTGCTGTCATTTCAGTTTTCTATTCCTGCTTCTAGTCTAGTTGCTAGTGCAGGTGAAGTTCAGAGTTTGGTAGTGTCTTGTAAATCACCAGAAGCATTAGTACGTGCCACAAACCTGTAACAGATAATTTAGATAAGCTAGTACAACTTCCTCTTCAAAAGAATTTAAAGAATGGACAAAAAATCACCAGTTAGTCCTTGAGAATGAGTCTATAGGTCAGCTTGTATACAGACAATATTGCAAAGTGTAGCTCCCATAGATCAGGATTTGTTTTGTTTTCCATGGATTCACAGGAGAATTAAGTTTAAGTAGAAAATCGGTTCCTGAGGACTGTTTAAATGATTAGTCTTCCAAAGGAGGCCTTATTTTAAAAGTCAATATAATCTAATTTGTTAAAAATTAATGGTGGTATTATAAAACACTTGGAATAACTTGAAATTAAAGTTATTAAAACTCATTTATCTTAAATGCATTACTGGCAATTCAAAAATCTATAGTAATCTTTCACAGTTGAGTTATGGTATGGTTTCAGTAACAAAAATAAATGATGGTTTATGCGAAGGAAACCAAAATTGGGATTAAGCTAGTAAAATTTGAACCCATCTATTCAGTACCTTGCTGAACTAATTTGTTTTCCTCCTGTCACAGTTCCACAGGTCTGCAGGAGCTTGGTGTGCCAGTTATGTTTTTTTCATCAATTTGTTTGCTTTTTAATACTGTACCTGAATGATTAGTGATGAGTGTGAATGAGATGACTGAGAATGATTAGTGAGCCTTTAGGAAGAGTAATTTTTTAAAAAAAGGTTATGTCTGGGAATATTGCTAGGCTCTTCAGGAGTTAGTGTTCTGAACTAAATGCTTCAGCAAAATGTTGTTGCGTTTACATGTTGCAGCTTGCAAAATTTCTCTGAAGATGTGAATAAGGAAATACTCCTTGTTTCTCAAAGCATGACAATGCAGACACAGATCATTACACCATTAAGCTGTAGGTCTAAACCAACTTTTCAATAGTAACTTTTCAACTTTTACTACAAGGTTTATCATTAAGTTGTAGAAACTATTGCCACAGAAAGTTTGGAAGGAAAGAGGTATAATGGGATTTGAAAAAAGGTAGAGAATTAATAGAAGTAGCTATTAAATACAGCAATCACTGTATTAACTTTATATACTCCTGCTGTCAAGTTCATGCAGGCTGTTATATTTCTTCCAGTCAAAGATTCCATACTTCCTTAAATTATAAGTGAAATCTGGTTATGTCTACTTGTTGGTGAACTCTTTCAGCTTCAAACTGTCATTACTTCATGCAGGTGTTTGGTTGCTTTTTTGATTCTCAGAGGGTCGGTGTCAGTGGTGTCCAGTATCCCTTCAGTGTGAAAAACACAATCAGTAAGGGCTTTTTACTATTTTGGTTTTTTTTTGTTTTACTGAACCAACTCAATTTTGTCAGAGATTATGACTACCATTTTTTTTTTTCACTGAGGTCCAGGAATGATTGTCCAACAAAACAGCTGTCTTCATACAGAGACCTTACTGCTTGATAACAACTTGTGTTAGATTATACTAAAAAATCAGTGCCTGCCTCTAGGAAGTAGAACAGCCTTCAGAAAAACTCAGACTTTGCCAGTGCTGGAGCACATGAATGTCTCTATACATAACATCTTCAGGGCAATCACCTGGCAGGATTTACATACAAACCTTTGCCATTTAATCATACAGAAGCAATTTTGTATTCACTAGTGCTGTACTAAGACTCCTTTTGTTGCCTCTTCCCTCACTGGCCCCAACATATACACATAAAGCCCTGGTAACTATTCTATGATACTGGTTATGTGGTTAGATACTGCTTGCAATGGCTGAAAGTTAGAATAGAAAATGGATTATCAGTAAAACACATTAACATCTAGGAATCATGGTAGATGATGACACACAGGATATGTTTATGGCTGTGTCCTAATCTTTTCTTCATCAAAGTCCACTGTGTCTGTCTTTGGGTTTTAAATATAAATCTGTGAGTGGTCAGATCCACATTGACAGGAGTGGTAGATCTGCAATAATGAGAACAGATTATACTCTATAGAGACACAGCACTGTCCTCATAGATTACAAATTTTGGAATCTTTTATTTTGACTAGGTGTCTTCTTCATATTATTCTGTCTTAGTTTCTATCTAAAGGACATAGAAGCAGTCAAAGTACCTTAGATGAAAATTCTTCATCCTCTAAAATATTCTTGTGTCCATGTGCAGAGAATATATATCTCACAGGTTTTATGCAGTTTATTTGGCAGTACTTACTGTTAGGTACTGATGGGATTTTTTTTAGCCAATGGAAGTTTTTTTTAGGTTCAGCTATACTGCTCTGTCATGACTCTTTATCATTGATCGTATTCTTGCAAGTTTCCTAAATAGAGTTTCCATTGATTTTGATTCCATTTCCAAATGCTGAGTCCTTGCATGACTGGACTCCATTTCTGTAAATGCAAATGATGGGAATGTATATTGGTGCAGCATCTTTAACCCAGAAAAACAGTAGGAGAAATGCACGATGAAGTATCCATAATGAATTTCTAAGGTTCTGTAGATCCTTAGGCCCAGTAGTGAAGGTACAAAAAGCTGGATTTCTGAAATTTGATGTTATGAACAGGGCTGTGACACACACAGTGTTTTAGGAAAAGAAAATTTTTTAAGAAAAGAAAAATACTGTTGTGTCAGACCATACATAGACTTCAGGCTGCATTTTGGGGCAGAAAGAAAACAATAATATGGAACAAGTACAGCAGAGGGCCCCATGTCCTGAAGTGCAACAGCAGCTGCAGCTGTTGCCATGCTGGGAGATGTTGGGCCAATGGGACTTGTTCAGCTTGGAGGAGAGAAGGCTTTGGGGTGACCTAGCAGAAAGCCCTCCAATACCTATGGGGAGGTTAGCAAGAAGGTGGAGCTAGGCCTAGCGGTGCACTGGCCATGGAGGTTCAGACCGAATAAAAACCACTTTCTCTTTCTCTCTGAGGACGGTCAGGCAATGGGGCTGTTGCCAGAAAAGCTGTGGCCTCCACCGTTGGAGGTGTGCAAGGCCCGACTGAATAACGCCCTCAATAACGGGCCTCGTGGCTCACCGTGGTTTTGGCAGGAGTTTGGACTGGAGATCTCCAATGACCCCTGCAACCTGAACTACCCTATGATTCTACGGTAGCAAATACTAATTTTCAAATGTCTTACTTCACATTTATATGAATGTTTTCTCTGGTAGGATCTTAAACAAATGCAATGTAGACATGTCACTTAAGAGAGCATGTCTTTCATAGACATCTTTCTTTAAAGAAACAGATTTGATTTCTGTTTCACTGAAAGTTGATTTGCTGCCAAGACATCAGATGGTTAGAAAAGACATGCATACAAGTATAATCATCATCCCAACGGGAAGCGTAATAGGTTGCTGTTATGAAGATTTTCAAAAAGTGAGCAGCAAGAGACTAAAATGCATTAACACCTTAAAAATCCAGTAGTTAATAAAATGCCTTCATGTATTTTAATTTTCAAAAACTATTTCCTTTTTGCAACCTATGGATACAAATATCATTGGTCATCTGAAATTTGGCCCTGAATTTTATACTTAGACATCAGAATAAAGAGTGTGTCTAGTAAAACTGGTCTTTGTTCTGAACAGTTTAGAACTGCATCTTCTCAGTGTTTAGATGTCTGGTTAAGCAGTTTGTGGATATCAGCTTAGCTCCATTTAAACTCTGGCGCTCATCTACGTGTATTGCATTAAAAGCTTACTGTGACAAGAACAAAGATGAGGGTAGGAGGAAGGAAAGAGTATTAAACCCATTTTATAGATGAGAAAGTCAGGATGAAAGATGTTGTTGTAGGCTTATGCTTATATAAGAAGCTTGTGGAACAGATATTAACTGAGCTCCCTGGGCTCCTCATCTCAGAAAATGAACAATAAGTTCCTGTATTTGTCAGCACAGATTTTTCTAGGTGTACTGGAAGGCAAACAGGTTCAAAACCTGGAAATTCATGCACTTTCTTCCTGTAAATTGAAACTACAATTTTTATTAACTCAAGCAGTATTAGGACCAGGCATATTCTTATGTTTGCAATTTGAGGAAAAACATGCTGAAACAAAATACTCTGCTCTGAATAATGTAAATAAATCTTACTGGTTATTTCATTTTACAGCAGTGCAAAAGTCCTCTTTCTGTCTTACTTGAGTATATTTTGTGTCCTGAACTCAGTCAGTGACACCGTGAAAGAGTTGTATCCACATACCATAATGAGTAGAAAACTGTCTTGAAAGATAGTCTCAGTATGACGTTGTTGCATTATCTGCATCATTATTCTGGCTTTAGAGACCCAAATGATGACTTTTCTGGGTGGGGTGTGTGTGGGGGGGTGTTTCCATCTGAATTTCTTTGTCTCCTTTGAAGAAAGATTTAAGCAGACTTTCTGTTCATTTCAAATCGAGTAATGGTCAGGTAACTGCAAATGACTGAGGTGGTGGCTTTTAAAAGGTATTGCTTTTCTTGCTCCCCTTCCATTTCCACACACATACACACACACACTCACTCTTCCCTCCTGCCTTCCACCCCCCAGAACTGGAGATAACTACTCATGTCATTGATTTAAGCTGATCATATGCATGATGTTGCTCCAGTCTAATGATAAAATTATCCATTTCCACATGTATGCAGGAAAACAACAGCAGCTGCATCACTTTTGATGCGATACATAAGAAAAACCATAGCTTGCCTCCAGTGTTCTTTCAAAATGCTCCTATTTCCAATGCTTTCACCTGGGCTCCCTTTTGGAACTGCTGAAGGCAGCTTAAGTGAACACTGTGCACTTGTCATTGCAATGAGCTGACAGGGAACACATGTCTGCTTACCAACTCCAGCTGAAGCACAGTAACTTCTTAAAATGCACCAATGCTGCCATTTGGGATCATCTGAACAGACTCTCATAGGATCGGAGCCTCAGCTGGTCTCATGACTCTCAGCTCTGTTAATGTTAAGAGAAATAGGCCAATTTAATCTAAATGAAAATCTGGTTGAAACGTTTTTTTTTAAGTATAAGAGCATATGTAAAGAAAACGTTATTTGGGGACTAGACTATATGTAAAGAATAAAAAAAGAGTAATCTCTTCAAAGCTGATTTTATGCATTTCATGTTTTTCCATTGAGTGGAGTAATGAATACCCAATTCTACACGCAATGAACTGGTGATGCTTTAGCTGTCTGTTTTTTAACTTAGAAAAATAATGTGAACTTTCCCATTTGTTTGCTTCATTTCTTCATTAGATTTATAGCCTGGCAGTTTTTTAGTGCCCCTGCCTATTTTACTGCACTGTCAGCCATATGCAATAATTTGACATGTTTTAATTTGAAAATTTTGACATTGTGTTTTTTATTATGGAAAAATTACAAATATATGCTGGCAGAATTATCAATTGTAAATTGTTAATTTAAAAAGATTGCCTCTATAGTTTTGTACTGCAAATGAATCTGATGTCCTAAATAGTTCACAAAAGCAGAATTAATAAGGTTTTGAAATTGATCACCCCAGTGGTTATGAGATTCAAATAAGGACAGGAAGGAAAATTACTATTATCTCTTAAAATTATTATAGAACTGGCTATTGTTGGCATTCTGCTTCTGTGGAGTAAATCGTGTGATGAAACTGTAGTGTATTTTGGGTATAATGGGTGAAAAGTCATTATGTGGAGTCTCCGGCATCCATGGATCCGGGAGACAAGAAATATTTTTTGCTTTACTGTAGTCTGTAGGCAGTGACTGCACAAATAATTTCTGTTTGCTGAGCATTATGCCACGAGGTTTTTGATATGCAGCCAAAAAAAGGTTATGATCAACTGTATGTCATGCATTTCTAGAACTTCAAATATATCCCACCTAGCATGTCTAATGACTATGTTTAAATTTTGTATATATAGCAAAATTAAATTAACATTTAATCGTTTATTATAGCATCACTGGGAGGAAGGGATAAATGCTGAAAAAGATTGTGATAGGATTTTCTGCAGTTGAAAACCAAAGTAGAGTCACCTGCTATAGAGGTGGGAGTCTAATGATGGACCTATAAAAGAGTTAAATAGAATCATGGATGAGGAAATCAATGAACAGGTTAGAAATAGGTATATGCAAAAAACCAAAAAGGTGAATTTTAAGGAATTTAAGGGAACTGACTTGTTGATTGCCTAAATTAATCACAGTCCAGCTGCTTGTGCAAAACCCCCAAAATTGCCTACGTGCAGCATAATGGAAATAGAGGGCACATATAATGAAAAGGACCAGTATTGTGTGTATAGTCAGGAGTATTATGCAGCATGTCTTGTCATATTTCTGATATAATATATTTAGATATGGCCATAAATAAAAGAAGGATTTAAGCTTATAGTAATAAAAGCCATTCTCCTGTTTCTAAAACTTACACAGTAGTTAAAACTTTAATTAAACAGGTTTTCAAGAATGGGGAATAGAAACTGAGTTCATAAACCAGACAGATATGCTTTGTAAATGAAGAAGAGAGCTAATTAAGCCAAGCATAGCAGCATAATATTAATTTTTAAAAACACTTCAAGTATATTTGCAGTAAATCTTGCCACAGCTACTGCATATTTCCTAATGAATTATTCTACAGTTTAGAGTCATTGTCTATGCTGCCAACACTCCATGGCCAGGTAAAAAATTGTATCCTTAGGCATTATGCTAATGTTTATTTCAGCACAATTAACTCTTTGAGCCGTATTTATGGGAAGGTCAAAAATGACGTAAGGAATCTTTGAGGCACCAGAATATTTTTCATCCCTGTAAGTTTTATTCAACTGATGTTCATTCTAGTTTCTTTGCTGAGGAGACAGAGGTTAACGTGGAGTTCTTGCTGGTCTCTATCAAGAGCTCTGTCACGTGGGATAGAAAAGGGCTCAGTTTTGTTATATGTATGGCAGGCAATTAAAGGAGTTAGTGAACTGCTACATTTCCTTCCATATGAGAAAAATATTCAGTTCTGTGTTTTCATATTGTCAGATTTAGATAGTTAAGTCGAAAGCACTTGCTGATGTTGGGCTGCAGTGTTGGTTTGTGTTTTTGTGTTTCCTCAAACTATTTGTCTAAAAAACCTTGAACATTTCAAATTATTTGAGAGATGTAATAAACCCATTAGGATGTTAATTCTGTGGTTGAGTTTCTGCATTTGTTTAAAGGAGGCTTTAGTTTCCTGGTAGATTACAGAGAGGTCCTTAATTTTGTCTTCTTCTGCTGGGAAATATTGATGTTTGAGCAGGTGCAGTTAGATCAGCTTTAGATATGTTCTTCTGGTATCTCTACTACATAGAATATGAAAATTTGGGTTAGTTTTTGAAGCAGTAACAAATGCCTGAGGACTTCTTAACCAAATCATTTCTCTCTGTCCATTCAAATACTCCTTTTGTTTTCCTAGAGAATTTTAGAAGTATAGTTAATATTGAATTTTTCATAATTACTTTCCTTCTTTCTGGGCCACCAGGTAACTGTAAACACAATAGAAATATATAAATATAAATATATAAAAATATAAAGAATATATAAAATATTAAAAATATATTAAAATTATAAAAAATATAAAATATATTTCTATATAATATATTTAGAAATATATATAATCATATACATATAAAAGCACATGTAATAATATTGTGTATTATATGTTTTATCTTTATCCTCTGAATATATATGTCTGTGTACATACATATTCTTTTATACAGCAAAATCTCCAAATATTTTGAGGACAGCACAAATATGGAAAACTGGGGTTAAAGTTAGTAACATCCTTCCCAAGTTTAGATCTAGACCCTCTTCAATTGGATGTCTCTGCATTGCCAGCTGCACTCACTGAAAATGGATGAAAATTTCTTTAAAACCATGCCATTTTGAAAAGCTGTGATTGTGGAAGGAAATTACCTTATTCTCACGGCTTGATGCTGGTTAGACACCAGGCACCACAAAAATTATTCACTTACTTGCCTCATCTACAGCTAAGCAGAGAAGGGGAAATTGAAACTTCATTTTCATGAGGTGAAATAAGGATTATTGAGGAAAACAGAAGAACTTCAAGGCAAAACAGGCTCCAACTTAATAGTATAAAGAGACTTTATTACTAACAGAATTAAAATAAAAAGAATAATGAGAAACCAAAGCAAACTTTGAGAACACTTTTCTCTTCCAGTACCTCCCTCTTCCCACCAAACCGCACAAGGGAAACAAACATGGGGTTTTGACCAGTGTTTCATGTCTTAAGAGTCTTTCTTCAGTATGCTTAAGGAAAAGAGTTTCTTCTGCTGTGCTGTGGGATTCTTCCCACAGAAGATAGCTCTCTGTGAACTTCTCTAATGTAGTTTCAAACTTCACAACAACAGTCTGCCTGAATCTGCTGCAGTGAAAAATATCCCTGCCATGAATTTTGCAGTCTTCCCACACTGCTGTCAAGGGTCATAATAGTCTTGGGGTTTTAGTCTTTTAAAGATGAGCTATTCCAGCCTGAAAGCAAAGGTTCTCTTCTTCAATCTCTAAAAAGCCTTCCACAGCATCTATAGGCTCTAGCATCTTCTTTTCATGGGCTGTGCGTGGATTTCTGCATCCCCCCATGTACCTCATTTCATGAATTATAGGGAAAAAAATTGCTGTATTATAGTCCTCACCACGGCTTTCAAGGAGAATTTCAGCTCTGGAGCTGGGAGTGCCTCCTCTCTTTCGCCTCCCCCACTGACTGGGTGCCGCCATTTTGGCCTCTTTTCATGTGATCTCACTTTTCCTTTCTCTCCGACTTGGAAGAAAGTTCATCTCTGTTAAGTTGCAGCTGAGAAATTGATCTTGTCTGGGCTCTGCATCAGGAAAGACTTGCCCTGTCTCTCACTGCTGGCTGCGTAGGGTTTATTTTTCTCCGATTTGGTGCGAGTTGCGCTGGCTGCAGAGATTCACACCGTGTGGTTCAGGCTACACGGCTGCTCAGGGCTGCCTGCGGCTCCAGGGCGGCTTCTCCCGGCCGGCTCAGCCCCATGCCGCCACACCAGGTGGGGCCGGGGGGCCCCCCTTTCCTCGCCACCTCTCAGCGGGAAGGAGGAAAAAGGAACTTCTCGCATTTCCTCCCTCTTTAAATATGTACAACATATACGTTACCAGCTTGTTTGACTGGTTTAGCAACCTGTCTATCAACTATCAGCTCTGTGTCGGTCACAGAAGCCCTCCCAAGCTTCCAAACCACCACACTTACACATTCTGTTTCCATTTTATTGCCTTACTACGGGAGTCTATAGCTGATTCAGCTCTGCTTCTTCTGTGGTGCGCAGTATTTTAAGTTCTTGGCTTCTAAGTAGCCATTTAGTCTATTAAAATTAAGACACTTAGCCTACCACTAAACTGTAGGCCTCGAGGATACTTCCTGGCTTTCCAGATCATCCCTGGTGCTATGTTGGTACAAGGCCCACAAGCACGTCCTATTTTCTCCTTCCCTTCTTCCCTCAGAAAAGAAAAACAAGTATAGAGGCTAGAAAGGAGACACAGCATGAGCTACACAGAAGCAAAGACAACGGGTGCATTATGGTAAATAAATGCTATGTAGATTAGACACCATTGCTTTTCTAACTCTATACATATCAATTCCAGAGCTCTGATGATTCTAATGGAGTCATGGGTTTCCTTCTAGTGAAAAAAATTTTAGGTCAACTAATCTTGAAAATATGGTCACAACCAATACATCCACATTTGTTTTCTCACCCCAAAATGACAGGATGGGACCAATCCCTTCAGAGTGAGTATCTATGCTGTCGACATTCACTCTAATTTAACACACAAAAGTCTAAGGAAATTTAACCATCTCTTCAAAAGTTAGTTTAACCTGGTATTACAACTTTCTAGTGACAGAAATGCCACAAATTTCTGCATAAAACAATACCTTATATACAAAAATCCTTTAGTTATAAAATTATTTACAATGTTTAATGTATAGCTCTTAACAGTTGAAGCCAAACAGTAATTCTAATTTTGTATGTTTTCTAAAGCTATGGGGAGTAGTTAATCATATCAATCATGTAGCAAACTTTTACGTATTGAAATGTTATCAGGTCTCCTCTATCAATCTTATATTTTCTGAATGTTCCTGTTCCTTTAGCATTCCCTCATCTACCCATGCTCTGTGCAACTTTTAAGTGCACTCAAAAATCAACCTGAAGTTGCTGCTGAGGCTTCTCCATTTCCATACTGAATAATTTTCTACTATGTCCTGAAATGATGTTCCTGTTAAGTAATTAAATTTAGCTTCTGTAAAACTAGCATATTCTTGCTTGCCATTCACTTTATGCTGCAGAAATCCCCCCCACTCTAATCTCATTTATAACAACTCCTAGCAAATATCTCACACTTTGCAATTTTTATGATAAATGTGATGACAAGAGTGATGCTGCTTTTGAAGTAAAAAGCACAGACAAACTACCTTATCACCTCCATCAGGCTGCCTATACTGATGCATCAGTACAGAAAGACATGGTCTACAATGAATTTTAATTAATTTATTTATATGTTTTAAGAGAAGCTGAATTCTTTGATAATTTTTTATGGAAGTTCCATGGACAAAAGTTTGCTGCCTTGCATGCTACAGACTGGGGAAAAAAATTATATTCCTACTTTTTATATTGGCAGATACTATTAGATTTTGCTGTGCTTTGAATACCAGCGCATAAGTATTACTTTGAATTTAGCACCTCCAATTCTAAGAGGATTACTGATAACAGATATGCACTGCAAGGGAAAACAAGCTCTACCTTTTACTGATATAGTGCCATATATTTATCATCTTACTGACAAAAAGTCCCCTAGTTTTGGAATCAAATTTACTTAATATTACCATTGCAAAATCTTGCATCTGGATATTTCTTTTAGACAATAGCTCTAAATGAAATGAAACAAACACAAATTAACTACTTAACATAGGCTTTCCCCAGGCTAGAAATTCTAGATCTCTCCACTTTAATTTATTTTTGTGAAGTTTCACTGCAGTAAAGCAGACAAGTCATGTAAAAAATGACTTAACTTGAATATTATACCAGGAAAAAATATCACTGATGTATTTGCAGATTTGCAATTTTTTCAGATTTTCTTTATTCAAGATTAATGCTTCGCATTTTTTAAAACAATGGCCACATAAAACAGGAGGATTAGGGTTAGACTTGGACTTACTAGACTTGTTTACAGCCATAATAACTGTATATTATACAATCATATATTCAGTAACATATCAAAATCCTGATATCCCAATATCTATATAAATCAAAGTATGTTGCGAGGACTCAAGAGAAAATTTGCTATTGCTTCTGCTACAGGCCTTGCTCAAAAGTTGTAACACAGTGGTTGTGGAGATGTTCCACACTGTGACAGATCTCCAGAGTCTCTTCCAGTGATGTGCAAAAAAAAATGACATCTGCACCTATCATTTTTAGCGAGTTGTGGAAATGTGTCAGGTTTTCAGTTCTTCACACTGTCATCGTTGTTGAGCTTTTCCATTTCCACAAGGACAAAATGACAAGCACTGTTCCTGGGAGCAGAGATGAATCTGTGATTGCAACAGGACTCAGACAACAACCACAGTTTTTTCACTTAGACTTTAGTGACTGGATGTAGTAAAGGAAGAATTAATTATTTCTTTGCTCAAATGAGGAGAAACTATCTCTGGCAAAACTAGACAGCTTATTTGCTTTCATAAATTTGTAGGTCAGAGTACTTGTTATAACCAATTCCAGTCAGGTGATCAGAAATCCACTGAAGGTTTAAACTAACTAACTAACTAACTAACTAACTAGTCAACATTATGTTTTCCTTAAAAATCACTGTGACTGTTAACTATTAAACAAGCTTGGAAAAAATTACTAAACACAAGGTTATTAATTTCCTATCACCCAGTGTACTCAGGAATTCTCATTAAATTCTGCTTCTTACAATATTTTCCTGCTGTATACATTTGGTCTTCTTTAATTTTTGTTGATGGCTTGCCTTCTTCCTTTTCACAGTCTGAATGTCTGTGCTGTAGCACAGCCAGACAGAGTTTCATGATAAAGCAGTTTGCAACTGGATTTTGTGTGTCTGAAATCATCTGGTTTTGATTTTACCTAGGGACTTGATCTGCTGTAGCAAATAATGTGATACTAACGGGATTTTGATATTATGCTGATGTGAATATGGCTCAGAGACTTATATAGTCAAGATCTACAGAAACTTTTAAAACAACATTAAAAGTACCTGATGGTGATTTGGTCAGAAATTGAGACTCATTTTAAATATCCCAAGACAGGTATAATCAGAACAGAGCTGAGATGGAGTGGTGACACATCTGTGTGAAGCTGGAACTCTGTTCTTTTGTAAACAAGATTTCTTTTGTGAAGCTCTAATTTGAATCACAGGTTTTAGTTTGGAATTTGAGATTCACCTTGTAATGCATCTTCCACTGGGGACTACAAACTCCATTCTGTAATAAGATCTTTAGCCCTAACTTAATTACAGTATCTGAAAAGCTGACAGGGAATAAACATGACTAATGATTCTGATTTTCTCTCAACCGCTCACCTATCCAGCAATCTCTCTGCACAGAGCCTTGCAGGGTGATCACAATTGATGATGTTTACATGTCTGACATTAGAAATAGCCATTGTAGCAAATCACACTTGTATCTCTGCAGTATTTTAGAATTTAAATAAAAGTTAAAATAACTATGTTCAATTTCATCTGAATTTAAGGGGCAATTTCTGGTAAATTTCTCATTTTCAGAATATGTGAACATTTCATTTTCTCTGCAGATATACAGGGATGCAAATCCTGTTTTCAGAGATGTCCTGTTCATGGCATACTTTAGCAAGCAAAGCCCAACGAGAGGGAATGCAATTTCATTTGTTTTCAAATTTACGTTTATTGCCAGCCGCTGTCAGTGTCAGAGTGTTTCAGGTACTTGAGAATACCAGCTTAGCAATCTTTCCGTGCTTTAAGAGACATGAAGTTTGTTCCTCCAATCTGCTTCTATTTATTCTAAGCAGAAGTTGTCTCCAGTGAGTAAGGATATTTTGAATTTCTCATAATGAAAGACAGGGTGTTTAAGCATATATTATACATTTAAGTTCTATTTAGACTGAAAGTTTCAGTTGCCTGTGAAGTGACGACACAGAAACGAGGTTTGAAAAGCTGAATCATGATTCATTTCAATGTATTTTTCAGTTCTCTTTTCAGCAGACCTATCATATACCTTTTAATTCCTAGCAAATTTGGCAGGCCTTTTTCCTCATTCATGTGTACATCACATATACATATTCATAAAATACATTTACATGAGTAGACATATGTATATATGTCTACTCTATAGTCAAGTTGAAAACCCAAGTCCATTATATGAAATATTTAGGAGGGCTTGCTTATAAATTTAGGATTATAAATATAAATTACGGTAGGCTGTCACAGTAATATCACATAGTTGAGATTTCTTCTCCAGAATAAAGAAATTTCTTCTCCAGCTGTCCCAGAAATCACACACTCAATAATGACTACAAGACAATCGCACTGGAAGCTTGTCACACACCTTAACATCAGGGATACTCTTCTATTATTGGCCATCCTTCAAATATCAACCAGTGTGTATACTTGGGAGACAAAGAATGGGTCAAAGTCAAATAGTTTTCATTCACTGCTGTAAAAGGTGTCCACTTACACCCCAAAGGGGCCCACCATCCCTACGCTAACTTTATGTACATGTAAGAAAATTCAAAGAACAATTTTTATGCAGTAAATTAGTCAAAGATTTAAGCCCAAAACGTTGCTGAGTGTTTGCCAAAACTGCAGCATGATATTTTTAATTGCTTTTCATGAACCATCTAATTTGTTATGAAGAGTGACTTGTATGCCTACACATAAATGATTGGTGCTATTTTAGGTAGTCTGCTGAGACATCCTCATGACAAGGGCAGCTATAACACAATGCTCAAGAGAATTGTGCCTTTCTGAAACTGTAGCTTATAAAACCAGACAGGATAACTAGGACATCTAAAATGGCACTGGACAGGTATGTTTAAAGCAACTGAATCCCACCCATTAAGCTTGTGAAACTCAGAACTTTCCATTGGAAGTTAACTTGGTTAATTAATTTGGTTGTACCAAAAGGCTTTTTAAATTCACCACTCAATTTCCAACAGTTAATTATAGAACACCTTTGATGCAACCATTTCAAATATGAATTGCATGATCTTTCAGCACTGAATATACAACATGGAAAGTGCTCGTAGCAGAAAAGACGCCTAAAGGGGTAACCACTAAGAGACTAAGGAATAAACATCCTTCATCAACATATGCCAATCTCTTGCTCTTCTTCTGGCATCAAGTCAGAACCTAACAGTTAAGTACAGCAGAACAAAATTGAGTCATTAAAAGGTGAAACTTGCCATAAAAATCTTAAACTCTTGTAAAAGACAGCTCTGGGTCAAAAAGTAGATGTCCAACATACCTTGGCATGTTCAAAATGATTCTCACATGCCTGTGTATCAAGTGATAGTGTAAAGAGATCTGCAAATATTTCTAACACTTCCTGTTCATCAAGGGATACAAAGGAACAGACTGGAATTATCTATGGAAAGGGTCTTGCAGACTGGCTTTAGCACTAGTACAAAGATATATGGGGAATACATGAGCATGAAGTTGAGGACAGGGTGGGCAGAACAGAAGCATAGTTTTCTACACATTCCCTGAAAATTAAAAGAAAAGAAGGGGGGTTATAGGATCAGTTACACTGCACTGCACTGCATTTGCTGATTAACTTGATGCAGATATTTCTACAGTAAATGGTTAGTTCTGTCCAGGCAGAATTTTTGAGTCTCTACATTAAATAAAAGTCTCAAATTATCTACAAAATGGTCTGACTTTTCTTTTTCTTTCTCATCATAAAAGAATCACATTATCCGCAGAGAAATGAAAGGTGCAGATGTTGCCCTGTGGTTTAAGGTTTGTAACACTAGGGGCTTTATAGCCCTGTAACATTTCACTTGTAGCACTGAAGTCTGCTTTTGACTTTGTAGTCTTGCACTGAAATACCCCAAGGCTGCTGTGACAATGCTTTTACCTCTTACTCCCAAACGCTCTTGTCCTCATGGTGTCATGTCATTGAACTGCAAGACTTTGATAAGTCTCTGATGCTGGGTTTCTCATAGGCATGGATTCTGACTGATTTTTAACTCATCTTTTCTCTTCCCACCCTTCTTTCACCTCTCACTTTCTAGCTTGAGGTTTTTAACTTTATGATCAGGAATATGTAGAGCTCAGTAGATAAAATTAGTAGACAATTATTATTTAAATAACCCATAAAAAGCTTCCAGAAATATACATGCACAGATCTTCACAGTTAAATGAGTGCAACATCTGTACCTGACCAGTTGCTGCAGTCAGAAACATCAGGACTAGCATGTAATGAAAACCAACTGGGACACCAAGCTAATCCTGCTTTAACTGAATAATCATGGTGGGAAGTGTTCAAGGGAATATCTGTGGTGCTGGAGAAAATGATGGGAAAAAGAATGTTGCCTGGGGATATTCCATTTTCTTCCTTTCCAGAAGGAAGGAGGGTGTGGGTATAGCTTTCTTCTTTTCTTTCTGTATCGCACTCTTTTAAAATATATTTTTTAAATTTTATTTTCAATTAAAATGTGGGATTTTTTCATTAGGACTCTACATACCATCAGTTAGGGAGCTCCCAGGAAAGCCTGTCAGCTTAGCCTTTGAGCAACACAGGGAATACTCCAGATTTTGAGAAACTTTCTACAAAACTCAGTAAACGTATGTAGCATTCCTGGTGTGACTGCCGTTTTGGTAGTCTCAACCATGAACAGTTGGAAAAAGGATAAGGATTCTACTAATTATAACAGTGAAACAGTTTAAGTCTATGTGGCCAAGTACCTGTGCCTAGAAGAGCAGGGTTAGGTTTCTCTACTGCCATCACTGCCATTTTAAAGAGAGTTCAGGGGTCAGTCTCACTGGAGACAAAGATGCAGCAACTATTGCAGTCCAAATTATGAGACAGAACGGAATTAAAGTCTGTTGCAGACATAAAGTTTTATCTTCTCTTACTACATGGGAGGAGGAGGGAATACAGCTATTTAGAAGACTTTCAGTGTTTTATATGCATATATGAAAAGCACTACTCCAGGGAAGAGAGAGAAGAGAAAAAATTAAGCTCTTTGGACATTTTCTGAACATGCTTCTCTCTTACTTTCCCTGTTTCCCTAGAGATTTTGTGCCAGTTGTTTCTTTAGGCACTGCTCTTCTTCTTCCTTTGTCCTGGGTGTTGTTGGAGAAGATCCAATTCCTCCTGGACAATAATTATTGTAATAAGTAATAGTGTTAATGGGAAAGGGCACATTGAGCATGGAACAGAAGGTGTGGTCAAGCACGCTTTTGCATCACATCTCTGTGTGGTACCATCCTTTATTTTGTGCTGTTAGTAACTTCTAGCACTCTACCCTCTCTTTTTTTTACATGACTTTTTTAAAAGAGATGATGATAAACCATTGGAACACAAGTGTGTTTCAAGATTTTACCGTCATTAAAGATTTCACCAAATAAAACATAAACATTTCCAAAATTCTGTACATGTATATGAGTCTTCTCTCTACTCTGTTTTTATGCAAATACAGTGATTTCCATTTGATAAAGGTGATTCCTGGTTCCTTCCTTCTCCCTCTTACTATGCCTCATTCTTTTTCTAGAACTTTGTCTCCTTCTTTCTCCTGTCACAGATGCAACAGATTTTATCAACTTTATTTCTCTGTCCTTTGTGCTCTTTAATGAATTTTTATACTTCATCCTCTTTTACTTACTCTTCTGAACTTTTAGTAGTTCCTTTATCTGTTACCTGCACCTTATTTTTTCACTTGCATTCAAAGCTTGTCTGGTATTAAATCCAAGATTTTTTGATTTTTGTTTGTTTGTTTGTTTGTTTTTCTCCATCACTGAATCAGATTTATGTTGTGACCCTATACTCTGCATAAATTATTTTCTTGAATGTATGTCCAGGATTTAGCTATATCTTGTGCTGTCACCAAATCTGCTTCCAACTGTCCAAAGTTAAATCTTGTCCTGCCACCCTGACTGTTTCTTGTAGATCTGCAATCAGCAACTCCCATTTGTCTATTCCAGGACTCTTATTTTCTCTACATCTAGGCTTGCTGATTTTTTTCTCAGTGTCATTGAACTGCAAGACTCTGTCTTTGCTTGTGTTTCAGCCCATTTGGGGCACCATGCCAAAATCCACTGTATGATTTTGTCAGTCAAAATATCAGGCTCCAATTACACCCCTTAACTTCTCATCATAAGAAATATTTCATAGTTCTAAAATGTGTGTTTCTGTTTCTCTTCAGAAGCAAATGCAAAAGGCTGAGTGTCTTTAGACTTGAGTATTGTAACTCTGACTTCTCTGGTCTTTACAAATGCAAGTACACTACTGGGGATGGAGGTGAATGTTAGGGGACTTTGGGACTCTTCCTGCTCACAGATTTATCTTTATCTTACCCTCTGGATTTTTGGGTCCATCTTGTAAATCATCTTGTAAATTATCATTCTTGAGACTCAGTTGTTTTCCACCCTTTATTATTTTCTAGATTGGCTTGAATTACAAAAACTTGACTCCTGCCTCTTCTCAGCCTGAGAAAGAGTTTCCTCTGACCACTAATTTAGTAATTCAAGTAAACACTACCTAGTTTCTTTGGTGTTTCCCACCAAAAAGAAAAAAAAAAGAAAAAAAAAAAAAGAACAAAAAAACAAACCAAAAAACCCCCAAACCCCTGTGAATCCCTCACTTAATTGTTTGTGGTAATCTTAATAATATTTGCGACTTTACAGAAAATAGTTTTGTATTTCTTTTTTGTGATGACCTAGTTGTTTCCTTGTATGCCTATATACTGATTTGGATCTAGTGCAACTTCTATGCCTGTTGGGACGTAATGATAAAAAACTGTCATATTAATTCCTAATCAGTATGGCATAAATTAGAAATACCAGTAAATAAAGGCTTTATTTGGTCACAATTCCCTGTTTGCATGGGGTTTACAATGCAACTCTGACCTGCGTAGTTGATGCTCTGTCCATACAGAAAGCTTAAAAAGTCTTTTAACACATCGCTGTTAGGATGTAGACATGATGTATATTGAAATTGTTAAAATAGCTTCAAATGTAAAAGAAGAAGTGTGTCTCTGAAATTCTAGATAGCACTAGTGGTGTATTGCCCTATAGTGCTTTCTTTTATTTAATGCCCATCTTAATTTTATGCATTTGTCTCTTTTTGTTTTTGAAAATCAAATCCACCCTGTGGTAATGTGACAAAGGAAGGAAATGAAGAATAAAGTACTACGAATGAAGTGCTTTTAAACAAACTAATTAATTACATGTGGAAATGCATTGACTAAGTTTGGGTTTTCAATTAGATAACTAATTATGTTGAAAATGGCATAGCATATTTAAATAGATGCCAGTGCCTCTGGCTCATCCAGTTTTCTCTAGGCTGTTATTTAAGTACACAGCTAATTCTCTTGCTGTTAGGTATCACCTGTTATAATTTAAAAGCATGGTTGCATGCCTAGTTAGACATATAATCTTGATGTTTATAAACAAAATAAAAATTTTTTGTATTAAGGTGCATTTTTCTACTTCACAGAAAAGCTGTCCATCAAATGCTGTGCAAAATACCTGCTCATTATAGCATCATTCTTAAAAAAAAAAACCCCAATTTTCTTACTATAAAGTACAGAATTCAAACTGGGTGTGCTTGTATAATGTCTAACAGCTATCTAGTAATTACTTTGTAATTACTCTTTTCGTTAGCTGCTTAGATCTGATTCCAACCTCACACACTCTTTCAATGTATTTGTTTATACAAAAGATTTTGACATTTCCATGTTAAGAAAACAGGTTTTTTTAAGAAAGACCATAGACAGTTATCTCTCAGAAATAATGTAGATCCAACCGAATTGCCAAAGGTAGAATGAGATGAGTCATGTCACCAGCATATGTTTATGAATCATGCCACCAGTTTCTTAGACCTTTTTCAAATTACTACATTTTGCATGAAATCATACCAATACTAATTTTTTTTTTGTATTTAATTGTTGATTTCTAAGATATGAGGACTATATTTCTGGTAAAGAACGTCAGAGTTGTCAGATCAGAATTAAAGGGATTAATTCAATTAATTCAGGGATTAAATTAATTAATTCAGGGATTTTTTAAAGTAGAATTTTTGTATATTAGTGGCCAGATAAACTGGATTCTAAATAATAAATATCCCTTTGCATAGCTGCTTATTTGAGGAGTCTTCCAAAAGAAAATACAGCTTGCATGCATTCACACAAACAGAAGATACTTGTAGCATTCAAGTTAAAGTGAACAATTTATGATACTGCATACATATGCACATGTGGGAATTATTTTTACCAAAATACACAGTATTGATTCCTGGTACAGTAGGTGGTATTTTTATTGTTTTAAAATGAAGACAGGTACTCATTTAACATTATTTTAGCATTACATTTAGGAGAGAGGCTGAGGAAAATATTTGGATTTTAAAGTTGTTCTGTAATTACTTAAGAACACCTTCTATATAAATTGCATAAGCATGTTTCAAGAACTATCAAGACCTTTATTAATTCATGGACAGTGCTGAAAGAGCAGGCAGCAGATTGATCTGGTGCAGATTCCTGTCTGTAAAACCCAGCCTTTTTGGTGAAATCTCTGCTTTTGCATTTACAGTCTGGAGAAATATCAAAAATTAGTGAAGATAATGTTGGGCAGAACACACACCCTTCAGTAAAAATGAATAGTTGCGTCATACTATTTCAAGAAAATGCAGCAAAAATTTACTAATATTTTACATAGTTTTGTTAAATGCAGCCTTGGAAGTTTAATGGAGTACTCATTCTGTTTACAATTTCGCCCCCAGAGAATAGTTCTAGAGCAGCTCTTTTGTTTGTTGGTGAACAGCACAAAGCAAACAACGTTCATAAATCATACTGACTGAAAACATCAGTCCTGGTTGCTGCTTAATGAGGCTTTAATCCGTTTTGAACAGTTGAGTTTTTGTTGCTTTTCGCATTTTGTTTAATGTAATTTCCTTTTTCTAAAATTCCTAGGAGAGAGAAAGAGGGAATATGGTTAGAACACTAGCATGGTTTCTATCTAGTCTTTAGGGGAAGTAGAGATTAAGGCATTTTTTCCAAAAGATTTTTCAAATACTGATTTATTTTTATAAACCTCTTCTAAGCCCATTAAAGATCTCATAGAAATGGACAATCACAGAATCACAATTATGGTTGAGGTCAGAAGTGACTTCTAAAAATCATCTAGTCCCTCTTCCCTGCCAAACAGTGCCAGCTATAGGAGGTTGCCCATCCCCATAAGCAAAGAAATATCTGTGGAGCAGCCATGGTATCCTGCGAGAATGAACAATTCTATGAAATCTCCATAAAAGTTATCAGGCACAAGGATTTGGCACAGTCCACAGAAGTATGAAATAAGAAGTAGAAATCCTATGGTGGGATGTGTTGGGGGGAGGCTACCCCCCACATAAGGCTCAGGTATCTGGCTTTAAGTAATTGCTGTCCAGAAAAATACTAACTTTTTATCAGGTATTATATTTATTGATTATTTATTGTGTTACGCAAGGCACCAGCACAGAAAAGACGAGTCATCATCTTTCTATGTCCTTTTCCAACAAATTTCATAAGATGGTTATGACTGAACTGTGTAAATGAGAGATTATAAGGACAGTTCTCCTCCCACAACAAGTTCGGTGTCCTTAGTGCTACGTTTTAATTTATTATTTTGTGGTCTTTTGCACATACATACATACAAACATACATACATGCATACATATATATTCCCCAGAAAATATTATCTTCATAGGATAAAACTCCCTTGATTATGATGTATTGAATTCACAAAATGGTTAACCAAAACCTTTTTTTTTTTTTTGACTGCTGTTTTCTGCAGGAAATTTTACTCAATAGGATTTTCAGAAAAATTGTCTTTAACTCTCTCAATATACTAGAAGTCTTCTCTCAATTTCTCTTTAGAGCAGAATCAATTATCTTCCTTCCTTTCCTTCCTCCTTCCCTCATCTTTTGGTAAAAATCTGTACAGAAAATAGTACCTACCTTAGGCCTTCTTGATAGATTATTTTAGTATTTAAAAATATTGCTGCTAGAAATCCACTTTTAATTATCTGTGATGAATTTTCTAGAAATGGTACAATTACATTTGTACAGGAAAAGAAATCACATAAACATCAGTATTTTATAATGAATTTTTATCTAAAAAACCCTAAATTTGTGTGGCTTCATGAATGCATCTCTCATGGTTGACTAGCTTAATATTCATTGTGTCAGCTGCAATTCGAAGGTTATTGAGCCTGACCTAGATTTCATTGGTGTATAGGTTAATCTGCTCCGTTATCTTTTTGTGTGTGTATGTGTTTTAGCTCGCACCAATTTCCACTTTCAGGTTAGTGATTTGGAAACTCTAAGACCAGCATAGTCATGATAAGGAAGACAATTACTCTTTGTAAAGCTTAGTTTAATACCTTTTTGTCCTTTGCATTGCATCCTATTTGAAAACAGTTATCCAAGGATAAACAGGGTAAGAATAGCGATGTAACATATCCTGGCATCATGCTTCATTAGTTTGCTACAGAAGCAGTCACCAGAGGAAGTCAGATCTTTATGTCTCATCCCACCCCATGCAGAGAAGACAAACTGAGATGAAGAGGGTAAATTAAGAAGGATTCAGTTAATAGACAAAAAATTAAGATAACAATCAGATGACAGGAGGAAGTTGTTGAAAATGCATCTATTCCCACTCTGAAAAGGAAACAATCCTTTTCTGGAGGGACCGCACCTTGCCTTCTGTTTTGAAGCTTTATGTGAAATAAAATGAAATATTTTAATCTTAGCATCTTTATGAACAAAACTGGTATTTGTTTTCTCTCATTAAAAGTTTAGATTTGATTAATTCCAAAAAATGCTTTCTCATTTAAGTTTTTGGTGTTTTGAGTTCAACTGAAAAGCACTGCCTGGGTAGCCCTAGAGTCTGAACTATGCTGTGTTTATCCACAAAATGGACTTTATACAAGATTATACTGGAGTTTATGTATGGGCTAATTCTCCCTTTATTCAAGAGATGACCCTTCTGCAAAAATGCATCCACTGAGGCTCAGTTCCATGCTCACGTTTAATTTTCCATCAATCAGGCTTTCTTCCTTTTTCCATCTAGTAGATTTTAAGTGAGAAAAAAATGGCAGAACATTTTTAATCTAAAACCCTCAGTTCTGTTTATCACATCCTTTGAAAGAATGAAGCAACAGATGTGTTGTCTCAAACCTTTATTTAATTAATTTAACTTTGTAATTTTTAAGGGTGCACTTTTTATTGAAATACATTTTCATTTTTCATCTATTCTTTTGGAATTTGTAGCTGTAAAATACAAATGAAGCTGGAAGAATGGGCTAATCACTTTTCTGACAAAGAAGAAATATCAAGTATATTCTAACAAATATTTGTCTGTCTTATTCTTCTAAACCTTGTTGAAAGCTCTTCTCCAACCTCCACAGAAAGGCAATTTCAGTGCTTTGCTATCTATGTAACAAGAATATTTTTCATAGTAATTCATAATAGTAAATTATGTTAGAGAAAATTAAGCAAGTATTTTCTTTTGCGTCCAAAGTGTTTGAAAAAAATGTATCATTGTTCCTTCTAAAGAATTTCATACAGTACTGTAGTTTATATGAGCTTCTTCTTGCACTTGGTCTAATTTTTCCAGAGTAAAAAAAAATATAAGGGCTTTTTATTTTTCCTGACAGATTTATCCCAGAATAACCCTCCTTCTTCAGAGGGGAATTTGAAGAGAAGGCAGGTGCATAGGGACACTTTTCTGTAATATCATCCTGGCTTTGAGCAACATCCTAACTTGAGGCTGATGATTTCTGTGAAGAAACTTTTCACTAGACTCTTCCTCCACAGGTTTGGTCACATTTCAAACCTTTTGAAACCTGTGTCATCCAAAACACCCAGTGTGCTGTGTCACATCTTTGTCAGTGACACAGACACTGGCATCGAGTGCACCTCAGCAAGTTTGCTGATGACACCAAGCTGTGTGCTGTGATCAACATGCAGGAGGGAAGGAGTGACACCCAGAGGGACCTTCACAGGCTTGAGGGGTGGGTCTGTGCAAGCCTCGTTAAGTTCAACAGGGCCAAGTGCAAGGTCCTGCACCTGAGTCAGGATAATCCAAAGCTGAACACTATTCAAGATGAGATACATCACAGGCTTTTATATTAACAAAATTACTGTTTCTGGTTTTTTTTTTCTTCCATTCTGTACTATAAATGACAATGGATTTGACTGCTAATAGACATTAAGCTAAACTTTGTTCAAACTAGCAATAATTTTCCCAGTTATACCTTTATGGTGTGGTAACAATTAGATCAGAGCCCATCCCTGTATGCATAAAATTAGGACATGGCTTTTTTTAACTTTTCCCAGAAGCATTGTTTTACCTGCACTGACATCTGCATCCTTTGTAGAATATCATTTGTTTGCTCTATCCTGGATTCTCTCAATTAGACTTCACTTTTTTTTAAGTTGTGGTACTCCAGCTGGAACCTCAGCAACTGATAGAAGATCAAATGAATTGTCCATTTCCCTCATGTTTTATATATAACACATCTCTTAATACAGCTCTGTATTACATCTCTCAAGTGTACTTGTCTTTCTTTTTCATCAACATTCTCTCATATTTTTGGTTAGCTGTAATGCTGAAATATTCAGCGCAAAATGATTACAGATATGTTGTTCAGTTCCTTACAATTGTTTAACATTCTTGCATACAATCAGAGTCTATCATATATAACATGTTCTGCCTTTATTCTGGTTTATGATCCTAGCCCATCATTAAAATTCTTTTTATTAAGTTTTTGGTCATTAATTATATTTTGTGAATGCTGAAACTAATAAAGTATTGAGCCCATCAGCCTTCTGTCTGCCCTGTGAACAAAAAATTGTAGCTTACTGCTTAGTGTAAATACAATGACTATTAACTGAAGTACACTTTCTTTTTACTGTGTTACTGTCACAGCCATGGATTGAGGACTTCAAATTTCTTGTTCCAATTACCTTTCCTTTTGAGTGTTTCTTCTAAAAATCACAAGTCTACCTCTTACTTTCGATATGTAAAATTATATTGCATAAAATAGGTTGGTAAGATAGATGCAATGATTGATAGTTCATCTGAATGTGTTTCCTTTGATAGTAATGAATTTGAAATAGATTTTTAACTTTTAAATTTAGCTAAGTGGAATCCCAATTAATGGGTTTATACAGTATCTAACAATGGGACTCAAATCTTGATTGCTGCTTTTAACATCTTAGAGGACAAGAATCACAATAGAATCTAATTATTTTGAGTGTGATGACCCTTCCTGTAAGACATTACCTAGAAATGATATTTGCAAAAATTAAGGCATTTTTTGAGAATATTTACATAAACTTTAAAAAAATATTGTACGGCTGTGATCTTTATCAAACACACAGCAATGGGAAAATATTCTCTTAGTGTTTGATCTACTGGTTAGCAACTGGTGCTGCTACTAATACAATGAACAGAATGAAGGAAATAACACTGACAAAATACTGAACAAATTTTAAAAAATTGATTAGAGATTTTGATTAAATAAAATGCATGTCAAGCACCATGGTGTGATGAAAATAAATCTGTTAATATATTTTTTGTATATGCCTAATATGTACTGTTCACATTTTAGTCAGTTGTACAAAAATATGAAGTGTGATAGTGTCTGAGGAAGAGTCAGATGTTCTGGAAAAAAAAAATACATATAGGTGCAATGTGACACAATGAGTTGGGCTGTAATAGATTAAATTGTATCAGCAGAGACATACATCTGCAGCCAGACTTCACCACTTATCTACCAGTTTCCAAGACTAAATATAAATTATGAGGAGGTAATTTTTTTGAAAAATCTTGATTGCAGACAGATATCACCAGTGCACTTTCTCACAGCAAACTGCAGAAAATAGTAGTCTGAATACATGCAGAATTTCTAAGGGTTGTTTAAACAATGTTACACAATCGAACATTGACTTTTTAATTGAGAATAGCTTTATAATTCAAACACAAAATATGCACAAATGTATTTTTATTGAAAGCTGTACTACAGCCTTCAACCCAGTGGCTCATAAACTGGTTTAGGAACCGAGTTGTCCCTGTTGTAGAACCCAGTGTCCCCTGCAGTAAAGGCAAGAGAAGACCAGATTATCTTAGACAGGGATGTGGAGTCCACAGAGTGGACTGGGTGGCTGAAGTGACTCAAGAAGTACCCTAAGTCAGTTTGTGTGAGAAGTCAGACAAAAGAAGAAAGATTGAATTACCATATATCAGGAGTAAATGTTTAAGTGAATAACGAAAGAAAGAGAAGACAGTTAAAATACTTAATCTTTAAAAGAAAATTTTAAAGAATTTTTATAAAATCATCTGGACTTGTCCAGAGAGGAAAAGCAATGAGATCTTACAAAGGACTCGACTGGGACCATGCTAAAAGTTGTGTGTGACCAGTTTATTGAGTGTACAATAGAAAACTACAGACACCGAGATTTTAAAATACCAGTACGACATATGTTAAATAATGTAGTCTTGTCAGCTTTTTTTAACCAGTGATGTGTTTCCCTGCTCTTTTCAAGCAGCTTAAATGGTAGTGAGTTATGTATAAAAGGAGTGGATATTTGAAGGTGGAGAGATTTTTATTGTCAGGAGAAAAAAGTTTAAAAAGAGTTGGCTTTCATTATGGATTCTACAGCAGGGTTAATTTTTAGCATTTCAATTTTTCTAATCTATGTTTTGTTTTCAAAAGACTTCATGCATTGTAAACATTATGGAAGAATAAAATAAATTTAATATATAAAGTTATTTCTTTGAAACCTCTCTAGTTTACTTTTATTTCTGTATAGTATGCATTTCACTTATTGTTCCAAAAACATTTAAAAAAAATCTCTTTTGCAAGGTACTACCCAATTTTTTGTTGAATATTTCACCAAACAGTTTACTACCTAAGGTAAACTGAGGTGTTTTACTATGTGTTTTGCAGGCACACTGGTCTTCTAGTAGGGTGTTTCCTGAAAGACTATTTCTTATGATTGTCAGATAAGTCTGAGAGAGTAGGAGTTTTATCATTCTTATTTATCCATTACTTTGACCTCATCACTCATCTTCCTTCTCTTAAAAGATATATAAATACCAAATAAATGAAAAAGAAGTCTGACATTTGGAGATAGACATAGTCTTCAGCTTTCAAAGGTGATGAATATCTGGAGCTTCTGCTGACTGTGAACTGAGCAGAGTCAAGTTTTCTAAGAGTCACTCACAGGAGTTTACAAATTGAATAGTCTTATTAATTCATGGTAAAAAAACACTGCTTTTTAAAAATCATACCAAAATCTGAAACTTCTATCTTATTACTTACTGTCTAGGGAACTTTCTGTTAGCTGAGGACCGGGATAGTTAAGGAATATGTGGTCCCTGTGCATCGTGCAGGAGTGCATGTATAGAAGTATACACATACACATAGACATACAATTGTAGGGCTAGATAATTTCTGTCAGAGCTGAGAGGGCCTTCATGAAGCTTGAGTGCATCTCCATTTGTACAGCACTAACAGGTAATTGGAAGATGGCTAAACTCCTTAAAATGCTCAACTCAAGTAGAGAAATGCCATGTCAGTCTGTAAATGGCAACGTAAAGCAGACAGGCCCATAAATTTGGATGTCAAAATATATCCATAAATGCTCCCTCTTTGGACACTATTTCCTCTAGATATGCCCAGCTATCACAGCATATCAAACTATGTTTAGAGCTTTAATAAATGTCTGACTTAATTTAAAAAAAAAAACAGACAAGAGGTCATTGACAGAAACCACACCAGTTAGTTCTTGAGACATAAGAACTGTTTTGATTATATTACATTTGGATTTATACTGTTAAGCTCAATGATGAGAAAATTGCCAAAGAAATCATATAAAGCATATAAATCTGACATGGAACAGAATACTTGCTTGGTTTCTTGATTTCTTGCTTTGTGACTTTGTCTTGCTTTCTTGTTTTGTCTTGCTTTCTTGCATTCATACTTTTTTCTGTTTCTCTCTCCTCCCCTCTTTTCTGTTCTGCATAAGTGAAACCAGAATCAGATCTTCAGGGCATATTCCTAAGCAAATGTGTTTGGAGCAGAGGTCTGGGATGAAGTGATGCCCCCCTACTGAGCTGAGAGTAGAACTCTCATTTATTTTTAAAAAGGGTAGAAATTCACCTGGGAGATCAGTCTACCTCTTGTAAGCAAATAGTCCATCGAGGACTGGTGGGGAAAGAGAAAATTTATTACTAAACAGTACATGAAAGCAGCATTATTTTTGAGAACATGTGTGCAAAAATAACAATATTTAATATTATAGTTTCCATAGCAACAATAAGGTGTCATTTCTGCAAAAGTATGTAGTAGAATAAAAAAGTATTTGATATGCAATGTATGAGAAGGAGCTATATGGTCTATAAAACTGAGTTGCTTTATGTTGGTGTATTTAAATTCTTAGGTATTTTTTCAACAGATTGAGTAATTTCTATCTAGTTTAAGTTTTATATCCCATATCACATGACCATTAGTGCCCTGAAGATAAGACAATAATCTTAACAATGTTTTAGACTTTGTGCTTGTTCAGATTTTGGTAGCTGATAGACATTTGATAGAGTACATATCATGGCAATATCTTTTTGGGGGAGAAAAAAGTATCCAAAAATATTTTCTGATCAATAGCTGAGATTTAAATCTTAAAAGTCAGGAGAAATTTGAACCAGTGACCCCATGGCAGGGGGATTGGAACTAGATGATCTTTAAAGTCCCTTCCAACTCAATCCATTATATGATTTGAAATGAGAAAGTTCTCTATTCTGAGCTATCTAGATTTTCAAGGAAAGTATATTAATGTACAAAATTCAAGCCCTTTGAAGTAAAGGTATTATTATCACATTTGTGCATTGCTGAGCATGTATTGACAATACTGAAAATAAATATTATATCTAGTTGAACAGGTGTCCTGTTTATATTGGCATTCAGTTTACCTTTTTACCTTTTCCTGTCCTTGCTCTCTTGCAGTTCTTTGATTAATAGTATGCATCAAACAAGCATAAAAATGTAAAGCTGATACAAGAGGTACTGATACATGAAATGCAGGCTTTTCTTGCGGTTTTCTCACTGACAATGTATTAGCTATTAAGACTAATCAAATATTTGTCTGATGGATGATGAAGTATTATCTTTGCAAAAAACACAAAAGGACTAATGAGAAATTCTTCTTTAGCTCTGCTACTCCTGCTTTTAGCAGGTTACTAGGTCCAGCCAAGTCCTGAAGAAGCTTTTTCTGGACTTCCAAAAATATGTAGAAAACACTGCCATTTGCTAGACATTTGATAAGTGAGAAAATTCTCTCTGAATTCAGTATTCTTGAATTCCAAATTTGTTCATAAAGCAACATGTGTAATAGCACCATGGTTCACAGGAATGTACCTGTTGGGACTCCTACCTGTAAAAGCAGTATATCAGAAAATAGCTTGCTTGTTTGCTTTCTGTCTTATAAGGAGTGGGGGTAAATAGTTCCCTAGTGCTTCCTGGTTGTTATGAAACAAATTCTTTTCCTGTTCTTTTAATTCCACATTTTTTGCAAAGCTAAAGTAATGAATAGTATTCATTCCATATGTTGTATTTTCTGAATAGGGACTGAAGTCTTTTATGTGATCCATCTTCCAAACATACAGCAGTCAAACTCTCAGACTGAGTTTCATAATTGCCATAAATGCTTTAAATTGAAAGATGGGACTGAAGTGATTCATTACATTAAGAAAACTTGGTGTCATGGAATCTACAGAAAACTAAGAATTTTAATTGTACCTCTTGTATCAGCTACAAATCAACTGAATACAAATGGTCTGTACATCAGAACGTCATGTACTTATCCATTCCTATTACTGACCAGTCTATAAAATATCCTGTCTCTTACAATTTATCTGGAGCTAGATGATTTCTAAAGTATTTAGTTTTCTTTCCTGCTGTCTATCTTCCTTAACTTTTGTCCTTTCTTTTTTTGTGTGATCTAGTAGTGGTAATAAATGCTAATGCTAATGTTATGGACTGAGGAAATGTTCCTTTACTGGTAGCTTGTGCTGTAAATTGCCCATTCCAGACTGTCAATAGTGTTTTCATGATTTTTTTTCAGTGTGTTCAAAAGCTGCTATCCATGTCTTTGCACTTGAAGTCTATTTATGGGATATGTATCATTCACACGTACATATTGTTTCCTAATTATCTCTAACCACAGGACTATCAAGCAAGTCTAGAGTTGTACTTGTGTGCATGGAAAAAAAATATTAATTTTCCTAAAAGCTTCAGCCTGAAAAATCTGATGCTTTCACCAATTTAATACCTTATCACCTACCTTTTACGGGGTTGGTGCTTGTACTAATGTTCTCTCAGAGGCACTATATTTTTTATCAGAAAGGTTGCCATTCTTGAGAACAGGTATGCACAGCAGCAGAGAGCTGTGTTGACAGAGGAATTTGCAGATAAAGAATGTACTTTAATGTGCTTTTCACAAAGCTATGCTTTGCAACCCAGTTTATTAAATGGCTGCATCTCGGAGGTATGGAGGACTCTGGCTGTTTTGAGTAAATGAGATCCTATGAAGAGAGTAGAGATCACAGAATCACAGAATTAACTAGGTTGGAAAGATGTTTGAGATCATCAAGTCCAAACTATGACCTTACACCACCTTATCAACTAAACCGTGGCATTAAGTGCCACATCCAATCTTTCTTTAAACACCTTGAGGGAAGGTGACTCCACCACCTCCCTGGGCACTCCAGGCAGTTTAAGATACAGCTCTACAGAAGGGCTGTATCAGTGAAACAGCACTCAAGGTTTTGTGGTGTGTTCAGTCAGAAAGGACAGTAAGAATTTATTGGACAGACTAATCAACCCTTACTAGGTGCATTTGTCACTGTAAGTATTAGGGTTGTTGAGAAAAAGTTGTAAAACAGGTCTAACATATATTAAGGCCTTTGTTTGTGAAACAGGCCTTTCCCTTGAGGAAGCGTAAAAGAAGGGGAGAAGTGTATTAAAGTCTGTAAGAATATAAGAAAGAAGTAGGAATATAAGAAAAAAACTATAGCTACAAAAGTCTGAAATAGAAATTACTGGTTTGACTGCTGTGAATCTAATATTTTTTATTTTCAGGTTTCCCCATAGCTGTTTTTACGCTGTTATTGGTATAATTGGGAAGTCACTTAGCAGGGGCAGTGTGAAAGACCTGGTTAGAAACCCTGCTTTCTACTTCCTCCTCTGTAACTCTGCTGGTAGATAGTTTTGATGTTGCTAATACTTTTTCTTAGTACAGAAAGTGCTGTAGTATTTCCACAGCAATATAGCAGGTAGATTTTTAAATTTGAGGATTATTTCAGATCTACCAGCTGTTTTGCTGGTTATTGCTTTCTCCTGACTTTCCATACTGAGATACTTACTGTAACTCATCAGCTCAGAAGCTGAAAAAAGAACTGGTTGTGCACTGGAGAAAAGCACATATTGTGCTTTTATGTCTTAGGAATTTTGCCAAAAGGACATAACAAAGTATGATTGTCTCCCTTCTAAACGAGATGTTAACTAATTCATTGAATAGGAAGAGCTGGGAATTGCCTGGCAATGACTCTCACTTTCCTATGCAACATTTCCCTACTTGCTCTCTCTCAAGGGTGAAATATAATAGAGCTCTAAAGGCATCCTCTGAAGAAATTCATGTGTGCGTTTTTTGCTTTGAATCAAATGTTTGAAAGGTTTTTTGAGCTGTCACGTGTCTGTCAGATTATTCCTCTTTCTGTTGTAAAGATTTTCTGCTATGACAGAGAGAATGACTTGCTGAGGATTATACAGTACTGCTTCCTTACATAGCTGGGCATGAGGAATTAATTACAATCTTAATGCTCAGCAGAAGTGACAGATTATGACTGATGGGGAATTGTGCTGGAGCAGCTCATCTGAAAGAAAGGCAGGGAAAGTGGGCTCCCTTGGCTGCCCTCACACTGTTGGGAAGTATGTGTGTTTTAAAGCATGGCAAGTGCGACAAGAGTCTCTTCAGCCCAGCCCTACACTCTAGCGAAATATGCAGAACTTTTGACTGCTTCTCTGTTATATGCCAAGACTTTGTCTTTCACACAGACACATTCCCAGTGGCCATGATGCATCTCTCTCTGGCCACTGAAGAAGTGAGCAAGGTCCAACATCTGAGACAGAAGCTCTTGCTGCTGGCATTTGTGACTGACTCAGTGTGCGTGGCACCAAAACCATGTTATTTGTGTCCTACCTCCTTTTCTATCATGATGTACCTTCATTCCTGTGGGGAAAATCCCCTGCAAATCCACTCATCTACGGACTTAAAGGAAGAAGCCATCGGAAACATTAATATCAGTATTTCTGCTTTCTCTTTGTGGCCTATTGCCCCTGGTTCAAACAAAACTGTTGTTTTGTTCTAGTGTTGAAGAACTGTACTATTTGAAAACAAACCAGTGGGAGATTCCCTTCTTGACAAGCATTTTCTTAACACTACAAGACTCAGTAGATTGTTCAGCATACTTGTGTTCCTGCTAATACAAGGGAATGACAAGGAAGTTACTGTTATGGCAAGACGCTGAATTAGATTCTCTGTTTATATTTAAAATGATCAAAGAATAATTCTGAGCACTTTTTCAAGAATTAATATTGAATCAACATTTTCGTGGTTTAGTAACATGAAATAGTAAAACATACTTGAGAAGAAGAATGTGAGAAATACAGCAGTTTAATGAAATATCAATTGACCCAGTTCTGTGAGGTTACTGAATGCGGTGGGAGTATTAATGAGCTCAGTGCCCTTTCCTTTTGCAGGTAATTCAGATTATTTTTTGATGATCTTTGCTTTTAAAATTTTACTGCTTTGCAAGGTTTTCCTTTTAACAAAACAATTTGAAATTTCAGTGGTTTGGGAAAAAAGAAAACTGGTATTAACATCTACTCCTAAGAGCAAAGATCACCTATCTGAATCTTTTTAGGCTCCATGAAGCACTTCACTGTTTCCCAGAACTGGACTGCATGTAATTGAGCTCTTCCAGAAAAAAATATTTCTACATGAGCTCATGTGGCAAGCAGTAGGCTGCTCTGAAAAGTATTACACTTTTCCAAAATTAAGGGTTTCTATTTATTAGATTTCCTCTGATCTAAAATGTAATTCCAAAGCTGAAAAACTAAGAAAATATTCAAAATATAAAGCTGCCTTAACAGTGTAGGAGTATAACACCCCTAAACAATCAAGTCAGCTCTTGCTTCTTGAGACATGATTTTAAAATGGACATAGAGAGAGGTTATAAACAAGAAGAACAGTGCTGATGGACCAGCTGAACTGTTCACCAAAACCCAAAATACAGAAGCAGAAGCACTTTACATGGGAGACTGGTCTATAAGATAGAAAAAAGTCTTTGTGCAGTCGATAGTGAACTTCTGGAATTTGTTGCCCCATGATGCTTTGAAAGCAGACAGTATAAGCAAAGAGAAAATTTGTTTAGACAAATTAAAGGATAACACATCTGTAAGTAGATACTAAAACAGATAGACAACGATGTAAAATTAAACATTTCTGATAGATTAAATCTCGATGCTCATGGAGAATAGTCAGGCTAATGTGCTTTACTTGGGCACTGTCTGCTTTTCCAGTTGTCTGGAGACAGACTATTGGGCCATATGGACTGCTGCTCAGACACAGAAATAAGGGATTTCTTATAATCTTCATAAAAGATTAATGATGAGTAATGATTTTTGGATATACCATAACATTATCTTAAACACCAAGAAAACATAGCATCTATCTTTGGATATGAATCTAATAACAAGAAAAGATTTTTCTTGATGTTTACTTGAAATTTCAATAGTTTATTTCTGTAATTTGAAAGTTCAGTCTGAAAGAGCACCACCAGATCAAAAGTAGGTATCTGCAGTCTGATCTACATATATATGCTCATATCTTTAACTGAAGACATGTGAAACCTACTTTTTTTTTACATTTTATTATGCAAGTTTTCAGGCAAGTCTAAAGCCAAACCAAGCTTTTATGACAATTGTTCTTGTTGCATGAGATAAAGATAGGGGAAACAAATAAAGATAAACCCACTTCTTTCTGCGTTTAGTCTATTTTTGAAATTTTAGGAAAGTTTGTGAATATGTTATGTGAAATTTCATATTGATCTTAGTTTCCATTATATTTCCCAAAGTATGACCAGTGTTCCAAAGCCTTTGCTGACTGTGTAAATATTTTTCCTTAATTTTCCCTTGGTCATCTCAGGTTTCTCTCAGCAGAAAGTATAATTATTTTTAATACACCTTCATTAATATTATACTATAGTGTAGTATTACTATTATTATTTGTAATACACCTTTATTACTAACAAATGAATTTTCTTACATATTTGAAATAAAACATTTGAAATTGAAATATTTTTGAGTTTCAAAACTCATATTCATAACTTGTCTCATAAAAATAATAATTTCTTTATCCATACAGAGTTAATATTTTTTATTACTTACTTATAAGCTTCTCAATTATCTTTTTGATAGTAGTGCTCTTTAAAAAAGAAAGTACACTTCTAAAGGAAAAGCAATAAAAGGCATTTTTAAGTATTATTCCTTAACAAACATTAATAGAAGGACATGTGAAGTTTCAGGCTTCCATCCTACGAAGAATACCAATTTTCCCCCTTCCATAAATTAAAACAAAACAAAAAAAAACAAAACAAAACAAAACTTCTTGAAAACACTAATTACATTAAGAGTTCCACATTTTGCATATGCTGCCTAAAGCAGATTAGAAAATTTTAATACCTTTGGTTAGTTGTAAGCAATAAAGAAAGTATAGCAATTAGCTCCTTTGTGAGAGGTGTGTGGCTGGGGATTTATTTCTTACAGTTGGACCTGGGCAGAGGTATTGCCAGACTCTTTTAGCAGTCACAGGTCTACGAGAATCTAGCGCAGTGATGAGGAAGCAATGCCGCTGTGACCACTTCTGTCACCACTTTTTGAAAATATGAGCATTACTCTTCATTCAGCATTTCCTTAGGAGAGGAACAAGCCAACAGAGTTGTCCAAGGTGGTAGAGTCCATGATTTTCCCCTCTGGGATATAAAAACTTTTAAAACCAATTTTTTCTTCTCTCCTCCTGTATACTTCATCTTCCTCCTCTCACAGAGTCTGTTTGTTGGAAGACTGGCATGGCCAGCAATCTCCACTCAAAGGCTAGGTAAACACACAGGGTAGGTAACTAAAGATCAGCCTGCAGCCTCTCTCTTGACAGTTTCTGTCACAAAAGAAATGGCAGAAGAACTGCTAAGGGAGAGGATTTGGGTGTAGAAAAAGTGAGTTAAAAGAGGAAGAATTTAATATAGAGCTGTGTTTAATAATTGCAGATTCTACAGGATAGAGTTTTGCTACTGAGTCAAATTTTAAATTCCACAATTTATAATCTAGAAAAAAGTTTGGTCATCTCTTTTCTTAGGCTGGCATAGGCATTACTGAGAGGAGCATTTCTACATATGTTGCAGAAAGAGAGAAAAAGGAAACCATTAGGCGAAATTTTCATCTTTATAGTGCCATAAATCTTTTGATGTTCATTTGAAAACCATTGTCTTCAACTCCTTAAAATGTGTTTAAAACTAAAATGTTCCCAGTTAATTAAATATTAATAAAAAGAGAGTGTAGGGTGAAAGAATTAATATTTTTGATAGCAATACCTCTTTCGTCTGTATGTGTCCTCCCATTCCCACAGGTATAAAAGGGAAAATTTGACAATGATGTCAGGGTTTGGTAATTCACTTAGATGACCTAGAATAGCTAGTAAGTTTTTACCTTGGTAAAATGATGAAGCTAATGATAATGAATCTAACAAATTATTCCCATCTAATCTATGATATAATATGATACTGTTAATATCTGCTAATGATATTAGCAAAAACCTGTCATGCTAATTATCAATATAATGTAGTAGAGAAATGTGAAAAGGTAATGAAATGATACACTTATTTGGTTAATGGGACTTTTATCAAAAGAACAAAAGTGAATAATTTTCTTAATCTTAACTTGAAAGGGCACAGTGTTGGCAGTTAGAATCAGATTCACAAGTGAAAGATTTGTAGAGAAAAATGAGATATTGTATGTTTTCTTTCTCCTGAATCAATAGGCTGGTTAGCCATTTAAATGAAAGTTATGCAACCAGTGAGGATTACTCCGTTTTTCAACACAAAATTATTGGTTTGTATTTGTTGCAAATTTTATCCTGAAAAGAATTATAGTTCTTCTGATTAAGAGAATATGGTGAGCAAAAGAATGAAGTAGCTTCAATATTCCAAATGAGAGTGACAGATTTGTGTAAAAGTGCATAGTAATTTCTATTCACATACATACAGTATATGCAGTCATCTTTAGATAGTATCCACTGTTGAATAAATTGAAAAATACATATTGATTTTAAATATGGAATTCTCTAATACCCATTTTAAATAATAATGCTCTCAGTATAGTTAGAGGTAGTAATGTAAGTTATATAAGGACCTTGAAAGAAATATGAACAGATTTTCCATAGTACCACCTTTGCAGTATTTTGCTTTAGGTTTAATCAATCAGTAGAAAAAGCCCAAACAAAACAAAACAAAAGCCAAACTCAAAGAAACAACAAGAACCCTCCCCCCCAAAAAACAACAAACAAAACACCCCCAACCCAGATTCTGGACTTATCGCTATGATTTCAAAAATGTGTTTGCAGAAGTCATCCATTGTTTCATTAAAATTCCCCAAAACTGTATTTTCCTGAATGAGTTGAAGAGATCTGCTGTGGAAAAGATCATAAAATTAGAATGCTGCTGGTGCTAGAACAGATGAAACACATGTAGAGAAAATAGAGTGGCACACAATATAAAGGGTATAGGGTAGAAGGCCCAAGAACAAAACTAGTCACAGATGTTATTGGAGAAAGTGATAAAGTCATTTCTGTGATGAAAGCTACTGTTCATTGATCTCAGCAGTGAGAGCAAAATTAGTTCTGCATTGCAGGGACTAGCGATATTAAATGCTTCATGCAGCCACATGCCTCCTGACTAGGTAAGCAAAACTCTCAGGAACAGAGGGAAATTCCTCTGCTGCTGAGTGTTGCGTGCATGGTGATCTGCAGTGGTCTTTCACAGTTTCTGAAGGTAGCATGAATTGAAAAAAATACAGAAAGACAATGTGAGTCTGGAAAGGAGAAGCATAAAAAGTGACTGCAAATGAATGAGAAGAAATTTTACCCAAGGAGAAATTATTTCCTTAAAATCCAGATCCCCTGGCATTGCTGGTAAGTACTGCTTCTACAGCTCTACAGTTCACAGGACCTAGAAAAAACTTCTGTCAGCTGTAGCTTTTCTGAATCAAATTACAGAATGCTGGCCAGCACCAGCAAAACAGACCTTTGTGATACAAATACTTACATACTGGTAAAAGTATCAAGAGTGGCCTAACCTAGGCCCTAGATAAATACTGTATCTTTAAAGCACAAGAAAATATAATAAATTCTAGAAATGCTATCAACTCATATAATTGTCATCCAAGATCAAATTAAATTATAGCTTTGGGAAACATTCTTAGTCAATGGTGGAAATCATGAAAATCTTCTCCAGAAAGAGATATATGAAGAGCATTAAGATAAAGCATTTTTTTATCATTTATATTGATCATACAGAACAGCAGCAGCACCATAACTACTTCCTCATTAAAAAGCTTAAGAGTATTTTGAGGATATTTTGAAAATTCAGGAAAGAAAGGAAGAAAGAAACAACAGAAAAAGAAACAACGGAAAAATGAATTGCATTGACATATGTCTTGAACATAAACTTGAGCAATTATCTCGAAAATTATGTAATATTAAGGGAGTTAAGAGACATTAATTGCTCCTTCTAAGTCTTTGGTATGTTTTGGTCAAATATATCTGGATTCAGAGGTATAATTAGCATCCTTTTCTGGGAAATAGATCAATGAAGGATACTTCTGCTCATAGCAATGATGCCATGAATTTTATGAATCTCACAAGAAATTATCTCATATATTTTTCTCTTATAATTATTTCTAGTCTCTTTTTTGTTACAGTGTCCTCTCTGATACAAGATGGGGTGTTAACAAGGGAAAGTCAGGCTTGAAATGAGTCTAATCTCTCTAGTAGATGAGCTGGCTTATTCTTTGTCCTTTCAATCATAGTATCGTTTTATATAAATATGCACAAATCCAGTAATTTTCCTGAATACTATGTGATTTCAAAGTTGTTAACTTCATTATGAAGATGCTGCTGAAGCAATGGTAAATCACTATTTTTTTAGGAAGTACATGCTTTGTGAGAAATTATCTAATTAATGAAGCAGAGCTACAAACATCTGTAATTCCCATATCAGATTTCTACTTATTTGTAGCACTGTTGAGTTATAAGAACCTGCACTGGTGCACTTTGGTAGTATTGCTTTAGCTGGCAAAAAAGAGGTAGCGTTTGTAGCTCAGCTTGCTTTAACTGCTTTGCTTGTTTATTAAAAAGGGGGTGTTCATGTAATCATAATTCTGTTCCAAATGAGGAAACCAGTAAATTAGTATTCATTTTTCCTGAGATTTCAAAATATTTAATGGCAAAATGTAAAACAGATTCTATACAATCAAAAATTTGCCCAATTACAGACAGAGGGAATCACTGCCTCCATAATGGCTATTCCTAATCTCACTGAATGGGAGTCTTTTGTTTCAGATTCTGTCATTTCTGTCTTTGGGGCTTCCTTTCTCAATATATCAGGTCTGGCAATGCTTATGAAGCAATGCCCAAAGCATTAGGGCTGCTCCAGCACTTTCCAGGTTCTGAGTTTGGATGCATCTTTTATAGTCAGGCCTCTCAGTAACTGGTGGATCTGCAGCTTATAAGGAAAACAGATTTCAGCTCTGAGGCAAAAGCTGTTATATGCACACAACTGGAGAACATTCTCTAGCCTATTTATTTACTCTCATGCATAGTCTATAGCTGGCCTTCAGAAAAAAAATATTTAGTTGCTTCATATATGTAACCCTGCCTTTGTGTCTTTATGTACGTTTAAGGGAAGAGTTAAAGTAGAAAGGCACAGATGGCTGTATGTGTGTGTTGGAAGGGAAAAAGGAGATTTCTTAGGAGCTGGAAGGTGTTTAGTGTCATGTGTAAGATTCCCTGCAGTGATACTAATAAAACTTGCATGTTACATTGCAGTAAGGTTCATGTTTTGGGTGTCACTTGAAATTGAATATCTTAGTATTTGTTCATTCAGTGAATTTGATTAAGATGAATGTATGTGGAAAGAATTCCACATTGTGGTGTGTTGACCCCAGCTGGATGCCAGGTGCCCACCTAAGCTGCTTATCGCTCTCCTCCTCAGCTGGACATGAGAGAAAAAATAGAACAAAAGGCCTGTGGGTGGGGATAAGGACAAGCAGAGATCACTCACCAGTTACCATCTTGGGCAAAATGGACTCAGCTTGGGGAAATTAGTATATCTTATTACCAAGCAAATCAGGATAGGATAAGGAGAAATAAACCCAAATCTGTAAAACACCTTCTCCCCACTCCTCCCTTCTTCCTTGGCTCAACTTTGAATTTTTTCTCCTTCCTCTCCCACCCAATGGTGCAGGGGAACATGGAATGGCAGTTGTGATCGTTTCATCACATCTCTGTTGCTCCTTCCCCTCAGGGAGACCACTCCTCACACTCTTCTCCTGCTTGATCTTGGTGTTCCTCTGATAGAACAGTCTCCAAATTGAATTTTTCCAACATGATTCCTTCTCACATTGCAGTTCTTCATGAACTCCAGCATGGATCCTTTCCATTCAGTGCAGTCCTTCAGATCAGACTGTTCTAGTGTAGGTCCTCTGCAGGGTAACAAGTCCTGCAAGAAAACCTACTCCAGCACGGACTACTCTCTCCATGTGGCCACAGGTCCTGCCGGGAGCCTGCTGCAGAGTGGGCTTCCCATGGGGTCACAGCCTCCTGCAAGCATCTACTTGCTCCAGTGTGGGGTCCTCCATGGGCTGCAATTGGATCTCTACTCGACCATGGACCTCCCTGAGCTGCAGAGGGACAGCCTGACTCACCAGGGTCTGCACCAGGATCTGAAAGGGAATCTCTCCTCTGGTACCTTGAGCACCTCCTCCTCCTTCACTGACCTGGGTGTCTGCAGAGCTGTAACATATATTATCACTCTCTTGGTAGAAATTACCATCGTACAGCAACTTTTCCCCCTTCTTTACTCTGTTACCCCACAGGCCCTGTCACTATTGCTGATGGGCTCGGCCATGGCCAGCAGTGGGAGCATCTTGGAGCCGGCCAGCATTGGCCTTTTTGGATATGGGGGAAGCTTGTGACAGCTTCTCACAGAGCCACCCCTGTAGACCTCATGCTACCAAAACCTGGACATGCAAACCCAATAAACATGTACAGCAATTCATGCTGAGAAGGTTGTTCTTAAATATGATAGAGACTACCTATTTTACAAAAGAGTTTGTAGGTTTTTTTATCTCCTCTGCAAACAGGACATTATCTACAGTGTCTGTTCCCTGGTGACACCCAAAGATATGCAGATTGCTGAGACCTTTAGATTTCTCAAGGTCAAATCAAACTGAAGGCAATAGTTCCTCATCCAGCTTAGCTGAGCCAAGTTGCTTGCTTTGGCACTGCTACTGTATCCTAAAAAAGCAGATTTTTCTTGCTTGTGGGCAGGTGGTTAGAATACCATATAGAGCTCATTTTTGACTGTCAAGATTGAAATTATTTCTCAGCCAAGGATAGCTATAAGTACATCTGTTAGCTATTAAATTGTGGAGGAAAAAACTTTGCAAAGGTTCAAAATGTACCTCATGTAAGAAAAAGTAAATCAGAATTTCAGACCAAATTCTGTAAAAATGTCTAAAAAGATAAATGCAATTCCATTATTTTCTAAACTAGAAAATTACTCCAAGTCTGGTAGACCCTGTTCTTAAGCCAGTGAGAGTTCAACTACAGTTTGAGCAACAGAAACATAGGTGATTATTACTAATGTGTCAAAGACTTCAGTAAAACTTGAATTTTTTTTTTGCTCACACCAGTATGGTTTTTAACAGATACTTGGATTCTATATATCAAAATATGTATAATTTAATGTCTTTGCCTGAACTATTGCTAAAGCAAACCATTTAAATGGGAAGAATAAGAGGTGTTAAACAGTTTTTTTTTCTTAAAAGATAGTAAATTTAGGAAAGTGAAAGACTACTCTTCATTAGTAGAGGCTTTAAGAAGTTTAAGGGATTGTTCAGTAATTATAACTCATGCTAATGAACTAGATATGAAATTAACAAATACTAAGTTAATTATTACTTACAGCAATTGTTCTCTTAAGAATTCATCCAGATATCTTCTAAATTTAATTAAAAACTTCATGCATGAGAGCTAACAGAGGTCATGGTTACAGTCAGTCAGACAAATGAGTCTAAGGACGCTCAACTAAGAAACAAAAATAGAAGTTTGCATTGATTTCAAAATATATGTTATATTATTGACTGCAATTCCTTTGCAGCAAAGACATCTCACAAGGAATTGATGTAAAATTCCTGGTGAGCCAATCATGCTTGAAATTGATATTTGCCTTGAGGTTTTTAAGTTTTGCAGCCATTGTTGAAGAGTGTTAGAAGCATTCCAAAGTACTTTTTCACTTTGTATTGTATTTATTTTTCACAGAACTATTGATCATTACACTTAAAACTGCTATTCATTTACATAGAGCTAAATCCCTGAAGTTGATGGCAGTAGTCTGCAAGACTATTCTTAAGAAAAAGGGTCGAGTCACGTTTCAGAAATGATGTTTGTGTTAGTAATTTGGCCTTGTAGGATTGCACAAAAAAATGGGCAATAGTTTTATTTCAGCATGCCTAGCTAAAATGTTTAGCTAGTGAAACAAATAAATGGTTATTTGTACATTTAGATTAGGAGCCATATTGCCAGTGTAGCACACACAGGTAGTCTCTTCTTGCAATTTAGGCCAGAGATTAAAATTTCTGTAGGATTCATGGAAGAGAGGGGCAATGACTAATTTTGACTATGAATCAATTTGGGTTCTCCTCTTAGAAAGAGAACCAAATTTGTGGGTTTTTATTTTAAAAATATCAACATAGTCTTTGCAAGAGTAATTTAAAATAACCTACAATCATGAAGCAAACATGGTTTTCTACAGCCTGTAGTCTGGTTTGTTTGCAGGAATATTTGTTGCAGTTTACTGATCTATTGTGGAGTAACTCAGCAATGAAATAATTTTAGAAATTAAAACCAATATCAAGAAACAGATGATCTGGTTCACTGTAACATGAGCCTTTGCTGTGGTTTGTTATTAATACATGCAGTAAAAATCTCAAGTAAAACTTTGTTTTCAAATCCCAGAGTGTTCCACAGGACAGTGTTTGCAGTAGTATTGCTAGAGAGGATGCAAAGTCCCCAGATAACTGCCCTATGCAAATACTACAGTAACACTTTGAAGGAATTGTTGTAGGAAAATATATTTTCTTGCCTCTCTTCTGTTCACAGATATGCGGGTACTTATTTTTTACAGTACATCTTCTTTTTTTTTCTACTGAGCCTACATGTGGGAAAAATCTGATGGTTTGTATAACCTATACATGAAACAGCAGAAGATTTTACATTTAACTGTCTAAGGGATTTATTCATGAAGTATCACTCCTATCTACTGAAGTAGATAATTAGAACTGCTTCTTTTGTTTCTTTTCCATTTCTTTTCTCTCCCCTATTCCCTTAATATGTTTATTAACATTGTAAATTTTAATTCTGTTTCCTCTAAGTAAAAGCTACTTGTGTACAAAAATCTGTTTTTTTCAACATGAGAATTTTATATAATTCCTCTTTAATCACTACAAGAGACTTTATTTTTGCATAATTTTAGGAAAATATTCTGGTTTATGATGCTTATTTCAAGAGTAGAAAAGAAATATGTATTTACTATGTTTTAGAAATAATAAAAAGAACCAGTTAGAATTACTTCACTCTGTAATATTTTTCTTCTTGCCTTAGGCCTTAGAGAACATACCATACACCATAAACCCTTAGATTTTCACAGGGTCTCTGAAAACCTTTGCAAGACCTATCCATGCAGACCATTTTTTTTCCTCCAATTTTGTTTTTAAGTACTAATTACAAAACCTTTTTTTCCTTCCTCTTAGTGATTTCCTAATCATAATAAAAGAGGAGATTATTTGGAGATAAGAGGTTGTGTCTGGTCTGAAATTGAGTCACTGACTGGCATTTGCCATATTATTTTCCTGATATTTATGAGGTAAACATGTCAGCAGACTTAAATTCCAAATCCTTTCACCTTTCTGAGTGAAATTCAGTCTTGTGCATGAAGTCTGTAATGGTACGAAACTTTATCACAATATACTCTTGTGTATTCAGGAGGATGAGTGGAAGAGAAAATTAAATATTTTCTAAGCTATTTTTTGCCTTTCTCACTGATGGAAGAGACCCATTAGTAATTTTCAGAAGTGTCTAATCAAACAGCAGAATTAGTGGACAACTCGCGTCCTATACTTTAAAACATTTTACTAGTAAAATATATGATACTTCATAAAAGAAACTATCAATGAGACAAAGCATTATGAAACCTCAATACATAAATAATTTTATTGTCCAAATGGTATGCCATATCTCTTAAAAAACAAATGGATTAGCATAGTTATAAATAGCTTTGTTAGCATAATTGAATTATAGCATACTCTTTGTGTTTAGGAAGTCACATAGTTACCAACTAGGACAGTTTTACATTTTTATTTAGAATGGTTTAGGAATTTAGTCTTGAATAATGTGTAATATGAAACTGTTCTACAAAAAATGAAGATCAGTCTTTTTCTGTTCTGCAAATAGGCTCTTATTTTTTCAGCTTCCAGTGAAAGTACATGTAGAAATTTCATTAGAATGTAGTACTGGCATGCTCATCCATTTAGCTGCCAGAAAAGAGCTGTTTGAAAAAGCATTGGTCAGATTTTGTGACATGCAAATTAGGTAATTGTTATTTTTATTTGACTAATACAGTCAAAGTTAACAAAATGCACGTTTGAGGATTCCTTATTCATCTAATATTTCATGGCCTCCAGGTTACTGATTAGCTTGTCCTTTTAATGTACTTACCCTCCTCCCCGAGCAAAACAAACCTCCCAAAACCCACTTTTTAACTTGTGAATATCCCTGATTAGTGCTGTTGCACAGTTCAGCTGAATCTCCTGGTGAAGATATTTTTCTCTCTCCAGTTGATTTTTTTTAGTTTTAGAGTGTGATCCTTCTGCCTTCTGCTCTTAGGGCATATCTTCCAGACAGTGAAAAGCGATGAGCAGCTGGAGGCAACAAGCTAGATCAAAAGGCTGTTTCTGTCTGTGGACAGACCTTTTTATTCAAAACTAAGAGGTATCACTATTCATAGTCCTGTCTGTAAATGCTTCATCCTGGTAATAATTGAGCATGCATGACAATTGCTGTCTGGGGTTAAAGCATGACAACTTCTCTGCATGAATGAGTGCACAGTAACAGGTCCCATCTGAAAGAAAGCCGAAGTGTGTGGTAGAAGGCAGACTGGCATTATGAAAGTGACAGCTACTTGGGGAACTAAATACAGGAATTTTACATACTCTGCACCTCATCTTTAGTACTAATATGTAGTTTGTCATTTTGTAATACTGGGACATGCTGTGGCAGTATGATTTTCTGTAGAGGATGGGATCAATGTCATTTTTCTTCATCACTTGGCCTTCTCTTAAAGGTTTCTTCTAAGTTTATCCTGCTTAGCTTGTTATAGCTGAACAAATCGAACCCCCAGGACAGAATCATTGCAGGAATCTAAGGTCTGAATCTGAGGCCAGTACAGATACACCAGTATATTTTTGATGAAGAAGAACAGTCTTAAACTATCTTTATGTGACAGCAACATATATATGTTCACTTGTATTTACCTGAGATAAAATCTGATGGTTCAAAATTTTGTTACTACAGAGATGGAGTTAATAATCTGCTTATTATATTTACCTGGAAAGTCTCTTCCTTTGTTGTGATGTGATTTCTGACAAAACAGTGTAGTAAACAGGCCCTAATAGTGCAACTAGCTCATACGAAATTTTTATATATTTTGAATTGAGTAACACTCTTGAAGTCCAAAGGAGTTCAGTGTGGGTATTTTTAAGCTGGTGTTGAGTTGTATGCAAGGTCAAATTCCGAACCTGTAAATATGTGAATTTTCCTAACAAGATATTGTTGGATTTGGGTTGTTTGTTTATTTGTTTAAAAAATCTTTTTAACTAACCATTTTTTTCCAATTCTGTTTAGAACCATTGGATACAAAAAGAAGTATGTGAAAGTTCCACATGGTCATATTTGGGTGGAAGGGGATCACCATGGACACAGCTTTGACAGCAATGCATTTGGTCCTGTAAGTCAATTCTCTATATGTCACACTTTGCAATTGAATAGCTGTGCATACGTGAAACACAGCAAGTATGAATTGATTGTGAGTGTAGTTTTATTATTTTTGTGAGAATTATTAGACTTTATAAAATATCTCGGTCAGCAGATATTGAGTTTTTTCTTAGCTATTATATAAAGAGTAAAGACTTGTTTCAATTCCCCACATGGAAGGAGATGTGGTAGAGATTTTAAATTTGGAGGGATATACTGGAATAGTAGCCAGAGGGTGAGCCAGCTCCCTGTAGCTGACAGATGCTCCCTGAGGACATTTTGCCAGCTGATATAATTTGGAATCATTCCCTCCTGGGAGCTTGGTCTTGCTTTAGTGCCAGTGCTGGGATAAAGAATTGGGAAACTGTAACCATGCTTAACAAGCGTTAACTGGTATATTGGTCAGTGGACAAGAGTAGAGATATTTCAAAACTCTTCCCAAAATAAATATTTAAATTTTCTTTGCATATTGAATGAAAAGAAAATGTAACCTATAAAATCTGTTTCTTGACCAGTAAAAGTGTGCGTCTTTTTGTCAGGAGAACAGTAAATTCTTTCTGTGAACTCTAGTTTGGGTTTGGTTTTGGCTTTGTTGCACTTTGTGTGGATTCTTGGTCTTGTTTTAACCTAATCTAGAATGCAGGAAATAGTCGCGTAAGCTGTGTATCCTTCTGTAGAAATACAAACTCTTTTAGCCCTATTCCACATGCAGGATTTTCCTCTTTTTTAAAGAGAGAATATTCCTCTAATATTGTTTAAAAAACCACTGTTTGTCACAGGGAAATTGTCAAGATTGGATTTTTCTACCCTTATGCATTTCATGTCTATTTCATACAGAAGTCATCCCACTGATTGATTGAATTAATGACAAGAAGTACCTTATAAGTTTGTCTGGCTTCTGGAAGTTTAGCCCAATTATTAAACTGAAATGATTAGTTCTCAGGAGAAAATACAAATTAGGCCTACTGTCTGATTTGGAGCATGTAATGATGATGCCTCTCTTTTAGTTTGTCTTACTCTTTTTGCGCTTGAATTTCTTGCTGGTTTTCATTATTATTTTCCTTCTACTATCTTCTAAGATTTCTAACATCTAGTTTTAGAGGTTCTTTCCTGCGGAATCCAATTCAGCCTGTCCTGTGCAAGTATCTCTTTCCTCCTTTAGTGAGCTTTTCTCTGCCACTCTCTGTTCCCAACATAAATCTTGGTCATAAAGCCACTAATCTTCTTTTCACTTAAAAATATATTGCCAATGTAGACTCAGAGCATAAAGAACCTTTAGCAGTTGGACACTGGTTTTGGATTTACAGCAGCTCACACAGAAATACAGACAAGGTAAAATCTTCAACGTAGGCACCATGCAGCTTTCATGCAAAATAGAGTGTTGGGGTAAATCTAAATACCGTCAGATTTTTGCTCAATTCACTGATGTTTATAAATATTGGTAAATCCCCTTCACTAGGCTTTGACCTCACATTAATCATCAATTGTTAGCTAACATCAGATAGTATGTCACTTTTTTACAGAAATGGCACTTTTGAGAGCTAGCAGGACAGGTTTTGACAGTGAATTCTTTATCTTTCTGCAGGAAGAATGACCTTTGTATTGCTTATGTGAACACATAATGGGCAAGTCAGCTGTAAATAGGTATTTTCCTCTCAAATTAAATTAGAACAACAATCACTGAATGCAGGCAGAAGGGGCAGAAGAGATCACAAGGTTTGAAACTGGCTTCAGAATAATAAAATACAGAAAATTTTTGTCTGTAGAAGAAAATGGAAAGTGTCTTTAGAAGGACACACTGCACTCCGAGTTCTTTTCATCCTACGCATGTGAGATTTTAGGTTACTGGGACATTTTCTACTCCTCTTCTCTACTCTGGAGATTATTTGCACAAGTGAATTAAAATATTAAAATCACTCTTTGAAGCCATTCAGAAGGTGTGTTCTTTTTAAAAAAATTCTCTAATAAGACTGCAGCAGGAACATAAGGAACAGACAGCACAATGGTGAGACATGGACGTGTTTTTCTCACTTTGTTAGTACATAGGTCACTTAAGACAGGGTTAAACATTGTATGTGTCACAATTCTGAGTTTGGAAATGATGTTTTCTTTGATCAAAAGATGCAGTAGAAATAGTGGGGGATTTAAGTGGATTGTGTTGTAGGCTACCACTTTTTCTATTTCCATGGGATCGTATAGTAGAAAGACATTTATAGAGGAGATAGACTCAGTAATGTTTTGTAGATGAGCTTAATGAGTTACATGGGGCATAAAAGGAAATTATGGAAAAACAGATTGGGAAAAGATGCTAGAACAATTTTTTCTCTTGGAGAATAACAGTATGTGTAATGGCCTAATGGGTTAGGTTGATAAAGAAAAAACCCTGACACCAATCAAGTTCTAAATTAGATGAACGTTTGGAGAGATATGAATTTCCAAACTCTAAAACTTAGCCTGATTAAATTCTGTTTACTTAGTTCATAAATTGTAAGATAAATAATATCTTTTTATTGCATGGTTTTGTAGGACTAAAATTGGATTTTTAAAGAATAGGCATATATTTTCCTGAAGTGTGTAAATAAAATGAAAATGTTTAAACTAAGATTTCTAAAGGTTTACTGTTTCCTTTCTGCTTAATTGTGTCTTTGAATGAAATTAATAGCCTAACTGATATTACAAAAGTAACTGGATATCTATGGTTAGTGCCGAATTAGAAATGCTATTAATTCTGTGAATGATCAAAACTTAAATATTAATTACCTTTCCTTAATATGGGACTAAATTAATTAGTTCATGGCTATTGTACATTGTCTTTAAAAAAACCGCTTTGTGTAATACTGAATGGCAGGTGATACATAATACCATTGCTTTAATACTGATGTGTTTCGGGTTTGGAAAACTGTCAGCCATTCATAACAGTGAAAATAGCTGTTTTGAATAGAAGCCAATAGACATTTAGAGAACTTGCATATTTTTACTATTATTTAAGGGGTAAAAAATTGCACATTGCTGGAATTTTTTTCAATTACCTGGACTAGGATAGGGATTTCAGTTAAATTGACTGTTGCTGTTTCTAAATTCTGAGTGAAGTCAAGCTTTTATGATATTAGGTTAGCATTCCTTATTTGGCATACTACAGGAATGTGATAATGAATACCATATATAATTAAGATACCACTTTTTGAAGTTTCTTCTTTTTGTTTTTAGTTCTGGTAATTTTCCTATTTGATGGGCCATTTTACTATGGGTTGTAGTTCAACAGCATAGGAAATACAAAAGTAATGTTCCTGGCAATGCTTCTGCTTTCTTAGATGAGAAATGCAGGATATATTATAAAGAACTGATGAAGTATTAGACTCATCTGCTGCTTTAAATTTCTTAAAATTTTTAAAGGGTTAACTTTATGCCAGATCAGGTATTGTCTTTGCTTGCATAATCAGGACAATATCAGCATAAAAGCAAAGTGACAATTTATATTGTGTCCAATATTCTGGCTAAATCAAGGTAAAAGTCATTATAAACTTTATTTTGTTTAGATTAAATGTTTAGAGCTGGCATCCAGCAGTGCAGAGATGGTTATCCAACCAATATGTGAGGGTATCTAAGAAACAGTTATTAATAAGTGCATGCTTATTAACTTAATAACTGATACATCATTGTGGTTACGTAGGTGCAGTGAGAAGCTCTCTCATAATTTTAAAAAGTAAAACAGACAAATTTTATCTTATGGAGATAATATAATATTATAATGCTCTTATTTATACCAAATTTATTATCTTACTTATACCAAATGCCTCCAAGCTGGGGATGTGAAAGAGCTTTACAAAATTAGGGCTTGAAATCAATGGCAGTCTTTCTGCTGTCATGTAAAAGACCTGAACAAAAGCTCATTAAAGTCAGTGAGAGATTTCTATTTGGTTTAATGGCTTTGGATAAAGTTCTTTATGAGTTAAGCTTCACAATCCTGTGTAAGGGCAAAAAAGCTATTATTCTCCTTATCTTCCCGTGATACTTGCGACACAGGTAGGTTGAGTACCTTGTCAAAAACATCTCTTTTGGCCCATCCAGTTCCCTATCCTAGCCCTTTCCCGTAAAAAATTTCTATCTTTAATATATTTGTTTTCAAAACTATATCTTGTTGAACCTGAGCCTAGCTTTTTTGTTTGACATAAGCTTTACATTCATAAGCTTTGCTTTTAGTCACCATTAATGTAGGGGCCGTTTTTTATGATTGCCTATTCTGTACTGTAAATTCGTGAATAAAATATCTGAAAAACATTTCAATCAGTTTAGCTACGTTTTCATTTAACAGCACAAACCTGTAGACTGTGGCTAGAAAACTATAAACTAGGATTATACTGAAGAGAATATGCTGGATTTATTAGTCATTTTAATTTGATTTTCAAAGGCTATCATCATCTCTTTCAGCTATAAGATAGGAATGGTTTAACTGTTAACCCTCAATGGGCAAATTCAATTACTAACAGCAATAGAACGTGGCCTTTTTCAATTATTTTTATAGGCTGATCTGGTATTTCTCTCCTCAACTACTCTTAGTGAATACAAGTAGTCAAAAGCAGAAAATAAGAAAATTTCATTAAACAGTAAGTTGAACTGAAATTTGACACTTCTAGTGGACTGCAGGGGTTACTGCTGGTAAAGGAAATATTTAAACCAAGAGGTCTGCAGCTTGTGAGGGTACCTCTGCTTTGTAAGCCCTGCATCTTCTGAGGGTGGTTCAGTGGACAGTTGAAGAAGGAAGCAGATCCCTTTCTGCCGTTCTGAATTACTTACATAACAGCAAACAAAGAATGCCACATGTCCTAAAAGTGCACATCATCTTGGTGATGATCTTGCCATCTGGTGAAGCCTTCGTATATGAGCTATAAACTAGTGCAAGAATTACATATCCCTGAAAATGGAGCAGGCTCTAAGACAAGAGGTGGGAAGAGTTTAACAGCTCACAGCAGTGCACTGAACAGCACTGCATTAAATTTCACAGTAAGGTACAGAGCTAGGGCACGCTTCCCACAGAGAGCTCTGCCAGGTCTTGAAATACCTGCTGACCCCGTTTGTGCCCCATACTCCAAACAGCCATTCAAAGAGGCTTAAGACAAATATGTCAATAGCAGAGTACCAAACTCTGTTTTTCTTAGTTTAGAACAGTCAAGAAGAGATAGTCAAGGGTGGCAATACGAAAGTGTGATTTTAACAAGAAAACACTTATCTGTGCTTACACTCATAAAGTTATTGTAGGTGAGGAAAAGAGTGATGACAAAGTAATCAGTGAAGGCATGGAAATGACCTACTGGGGACTTGTCTGCATTAACTTGCTAGCAGATGTTGCAGATTCTTCTGTTATCTTTTAGCTGCCATTGCCACCAGTGCACCTTCACTCTTCTGTATAAACATAGCCTTGGAGAGTAGCATGACTCATATGGGGTCAGCCACATTTCTACTTCCCTCTTGGATATTAAAAAGGAAATGAAGCTGTGTTTAAATGGTAATGCAAATAAGCAATCAATGCTATTCCATAATATTTATCTCTGGCTACTGGCAAAAATGAAATAGATGAAACTGTTTACAATCAGAAAAAAGACTTTGCATATGGAGCATGAAGTTACCAGTAGTAAATAGCATGGATGCATAGCTCGAACTTGTAAAAATCTATGGAGAATAAAACAGATAGGACGTGATGTGTTATGACTGATGATAAATAAAGCTCAAAGGGTAAATGTGCTTATCCCTTTGAGAGAATACTATATGTGAGATGCAAATTGGGATGGTGGCTTTTCTGTGGAGAATGAGAATTCACTCCAGGAGCTGCTGAAGGGGGGCCTTGCTATTAAGATTGTGTGGCCTGACTGTCCATTAAATTATCATGACTAACTGATTTTGCACTACAGGGAATAATAAGTCCCCTATAGCTGTACTAATTATTTTGAAAAGTAAAATATTTAGCTTGACTCTAATTTAAACCAATGCATATGGCTATCATAATGTGACTAAAAGCTCTCAGTTAAGGCTACTCTATTTCTTTGCAATAGAAATTAGGGGTTTTTTTGTCTTATGTCAAATCTTACACATTTTATGCATTCTAGCTAATTTTCTCTATTACTTGTAAATGTAATTTATTTAGCACTGATACAGCTTCAGTCATTCTTATAGAAAAGGATTTATGTAACAAATTCAAACACAATGAATTATTAATGCAAATATTTAGTATTTCTGAATTCAAGAACCTTTAAAGAATTTTTCAACCAGATTGGAAAGAATGGCAATCTGAACAGCCTACACCTGTCTTTGACATCACTTATATTGAAATAAACTAGGAAAAAATGTTGAAACAGTATTAGATCTATTTAATGAAATATTGGAAGAGATCAGGGAGCTGTCAGAATCATGCCATCATTTTTAATTATCTAATTTGAACAGCTCTGCATTCAAATATAATAATTTGCTAAACCCTGTATATTCCTTCATCAGTTTCCTTACAATTCTATTTCTCTCAAGTTACAGCTTGAAATACCCTTGTATTTAATAATCTCTCTGCAGGATTTGTAACATTATATTGTCTGTATAGAATCAAATAAATTACTTGTTTTAATACAAATGAGGCACAAAGGAATCTTTGCTGACTTCTCTATAGTTTACCTGTGTAGGGAATTTTGATTCATGCTGGCATTCATATTAAGATTTGCCAGGACATAATTAAAGTAACCATTTAATGTATTTATTTCTTTATATTTTTACCTCCTTGGACATGGATCATTGTCAAAGCTCAGTCAGTGATTACTAAAATAAAGTTCTAAATTTTAGTTTGAAGAATTTTAGGAAATTTTTGTTTACCTGATTCCATTTTTGGATAAGATGAATGCTTTGGTGTAATCAGTACTCATGTCGCTAAAGGTCCCAATCCTAAAATAAGAATATTTTATTTATTCTAGCACCTTGTTTACATGATTGCACACCATGTTGGAAGGTTAAAAATGTGTATATGTATGGCAGTGAATGTGCAAATCAATGTGTATGTATTTATTTACCAGTGTATGTTTATTTCATTTAGAAGCAAAACATTATTGAAACATGATGAATAATTTACTAATACTTCTATGACTTATTTGAGGGAAGCAATGTTTTCCACCCAGTTGGTGCATGTGCAGTCAGGGTTAGTGTGCTTTGGGCATTCCCTGCAGAAGAGTTGGTAAATGAGCCCTGTGGAAGACCCCTGTGCCAGACCAGCCGCACCATGTGGAGGCTCAAGAACAGGGTTTGCTCAGCCTTGGGTGGGGAGGGCTGTGAGGAGAGATCACAGCTGCCCTCAGCTGCTGCACAGGCTGTGGGGAAGGCAGGGCCAGACTCCTCTGAGATGCAGAGTCGTGGGACAAGAGACAACAGGCACAGCACATGTTCTATTCAGGAAGTTCTGAATTGACATGAAGGCATTTAATTTTTTTTTCATTGTGGTGAAGTCATGCACTGATTACTGAGAAAGTTTGGAAGATCTCCATTCTTGGAGATAGTAAAAAAAAATCTGTCTGGAGAGCCCAGCTCAACCTGAGTTGGCTGAATCCTCCCGAGTAGAAGGTTGGACAAGATAACCTCCAGATGTCCCTTCTTACCTATATGTCTGTGCATATAGGAAAATGATTTTTATTTTGTCAGTTAACTTTTATTTAACACATACAACAGTAAACTGACAAAAGTTATGTGTTAATCACATTTTTCAAGAGAGAGAAAATAGTAAATTTACTTTTCTATTACTGCAGTCTCTCAGAGGATTATCAAGGGCATCAAATTACATTTTAGATTGTGGAAACATTTCTTTGCAAACCTCTGTTCTAAAATGAATAGTTTGGAAAATATACTAGATACCATGAATTTTCCTAACTTGGCCATGTTTAAAGTCCAGCCTGAGCAGAGAAGAAAAATTTTCCTCAAATATTAGCAGCAAACCCTTTTTTTCTTTTTAAGTAGTACTGCAAACTTTATAGGTATGTCATGGAGCAAAAAATGGAGCAAATAACAATATTTAATTGGAGCTATATCTGATTTGAACTAGCATCATGATCCTCCAAACATTTGTTTTTATATATTTTATGTCTATAAGATCTTCTTAAAAAAGTTTAAGGCCTGCATGTTTCAGAGTGCTTCTCTTGTTTATGTTGCTTCTTTTCTCCTTCTCTTGTTTTGAAAGACTTAATAAATGAAGCACCCCAGTTCAAACTGAGTCATTTTGGTGATTCTGGTGTTGACAGCTATTTCAGTAATATATTAAATTTTTAATTAAGCAGAACTTTTGCTATTAAATAATTTAACTCCTGATTGTTATCCAAGCAATCAAAGCATTTTCCAAACTGTGTGGGCTTTCTTTGAAAAATGCAATTGTAATGGAAACTTTTTTTTTGTTTTTAAATTGCAGAATATAAAATTATAGAAATGGTTTTCTGATGAACATAATCATGATCTTGTCAGAGAAACTTTCAGATCGATAGCAGAGTTTTAAAGTCATTTGTTCTCTCTTTAACTGCAGGAGAGACAAGTAAGAGTAATTCTTGAAAGGTAATTCCCATAGAATGTTACATTTGGTGAGAGGAATAATGCCTACTAACAGACTAGTGAATATGTTTGCAAAACAAATCATAAAATATATTCCTCTTCCCCTGATTGCTATTTGAGATAATGTTGCTTAATTAAAGTTGGGTATAGTTCTTTTAATTTACTTGCTCTGAGGATTTGGGCACCACAGATTAGCATTTATTAGGGTTTGAAATTTTATTTAGTTTTTAATTAAGAGCTACTGCAACTCAGTGTCAGATTCAGGAACCAGCACAGTTTTAGTTCTTCTCTTGTCAATCTGGAGATTTAGAAAAAAGTTGTGTGTAATAGGAAAACTGGTATTAGTAGCAGCATGAAGTAACAATAACTCCGTGGTAGTTCCTTGGTAGTTAATATGTACAGCTCCCTCTTTCACATATGCACCGTTTATGTAGCTGTAATGTATGTCTTGATGGAATTATTGAAAATATGTTTAATTGCGTTTGATGCAAAATGCAAACCTCCTATCCTGTGATCATCAGCTCTCTGTGGTCATGAGGACAAGTCCCATGTAAACCTTTGATTGTGAATCTTGATAAAAATGCCTGCGAGCTGAAAAATCTGTTATTCAATATCACATTTTCTAATTGCAAAGTTTCATTTTCCCCCCAGGTAATCTATCCCAATATAATTTTAAGGAATGCTGTTATGAAATATGTATGCATTAGAGCTTATACCAATACTGTCTCTTCTTCCATGCAATATATCTTCTTGAAGCTGGGAGACCAGATTACAAGCTTTGGGGGTTGTTAACTGGTACGCCTCGTATGTGTGAGATATCACTTGTTGAAATGAGAGTAGAAGGAAACCACAGTAGTAGTTAACATGATGTGATGACAAGATCTGGTATTTCTTTCGTAGCAAATATATAAATCTGAAGATGATGAACAATTCGCAGTTTAAAACATGGACCATTGATCAATAATTGATCAATAATTGATCAATAATTAGAAAGAATGAGGAAGAAAGAAAGAAAAGACAAATCTACAGTTCCACAAAATAATACTTCCACTTCTGGTGGAAGTAATGCAATTTTAGTAACAAAAATCTGTGCAGCATCAGTCAAACTAATAAGGAAAAAAAAAGTCTTTCAGTATTCTATGATGGTAAAATGAATTATCAGGTATTTTCTGGACCAGTCACTCCATGGAGTTTCTTAAGAGCATAGTAAATGGTTCTGCTTTACATCCAAATGACTGCTTTACATCCAGTTTATTAATGTATGTGAAGGGGTTAAAGCAAAGGGGTTAGAGCTTATTAAAACCTTTAGTCAATGCTGCCAGAGTTATTATTTGTAGAATACAGCTTTGACTTGGGGCACAACCAAGATAGGAAAGCAAAGAGCTACAAACCTTCCCAATTTTTCTTTTGGATCACCTTAGCATGACCCAGGTTTTTTGTAGTTTAGCCAGTCAGAAATTTTAAAGCCAAAAGCTGAGCTTCCTTCCACTGGAAATGCACAAAAGAAATAACAGAAAGTTTAAAAGTCCTATCTTTTTAGCAGTTTAGCATTTTCAATTCTGTATTATGCCCAATCATAATCACTTAGTTTCATATTATGCAAATTAAAATTCAGGTTTAATTTGCAACTTATTAAAAACCAGGATTTGTATCATTTAGATGCCAAAATAACAGACTCCGGACTACTCTGTAACAGATGTGAAACTGGTATCCAACATTGAATTTTGGCCATATGCACACTATCTCTAATGAAAGCCAGGGGAAGCCTATGACCAAAACAAGATGTAATACACTGAAAAAGGAGAAGGATCAGAAGAAGTGACTACCTACAAAATTCTCCATGACTGCTCCTTGGCAGGTTATGGCTCCCCCTAATGTAATGATCACCTTCACATTTCAGAGGCTTTGGCAGGTAGAAAGAGCACACCAGATGATGTTTTTTACAAGTTTAGCAATTAGAGAGAGGCATTCCAGGATCCATTTTTTTTCAAGACTTATAATTCTGTCACAACCATGAGACAGTAATTGAAATTTGTTCTTCAAAATGCTGGTAATGGAGGTTTCCACACATAGGATAAGTCAGAAGTACTTGTGTTACTCTTCCAGACTGAACAGCAAAAAAATGAATGTGTACTTTGGAGTGAAAGTACACGTGCTCCCCTAAAGGCCCTGATATTTCTGCAACTGCTGTGTTCTCTGTATCCTCAAGCTGTGAAGAGATGTAACACTCCCCTTTGACAAGCTCAACATACTGTTTTCAGTCAGCTATATATTGTCTTCTGGTAAGTCCTGTAACACAGGACTTACAAAACTGCTTAATATTCAAGATATCTGTACTCAAATATGCTGTTAAGTCTGATGTATTGTCAGAAGAATTTTGGAGGCCCTCAGAGTTCTGCGTGCCTCAGTGAAGGCATAAGGTCTTTCAAATTTAAAACATTCCTTAGTTAATATAAGATTTGATTATACTTAGTGAGTGGAGCCATGTAGAGAATAAATCTAATCTTCACAGTCATTAAAATGTTTGTAATATCAGAGTGAATTTTCGTTCACATCAATTTTCAAAGACACCATTATATTTTCAATTAAAGAGTTTGATAGTATTACAAAGCAATTAGCTTTTAAACGAAAAATGTTTATATTGAACAAGACAAAAAATACTAACGAAGAATAAACTCTTCATGTTTACACTTAATGATGTGAGTTAGGAAGAAATGTCTTTTATTCACTTTGGATCCCATTCAGGACTGTTGTACATTTTCCTATTGTTAGGTTCTCTCAGAGAGTTTTCTTGTAAATCTTTTATAAGTACTTTTCTGTTGTCACAGCATCTCAGTTTCAAGAAGCAGCAGTGGTAAATGCATTTGTTTAAAATATACAGTTCATTCTTTCCTTATCCTGCTGAGTGCACTACTAGCCCCATTAGCTGTGCACATACCAGTGCAAAACAGGTATGTTTGTACAATGGAACCTTGTTCAAGAAATGGATATTAGTACATAAATTGGAAACAAAGTTCGTATCATAAAGCTCATATCTCTTTCCTTATCTAGTATTCACTCTTACCTTACAATTTTGTTCTAAACTGTGTACTTTGCAATGTGCATGGAAAAAGATGCAACTCACATAACACTGGAAGAAAACCTTGTGTTTCTGTTGTAGCATTCATCTCATGTTTGAATGATATTCTTAAAAAAGAAAATATTAAAGATACTGTCTTGATCATTTATATTTGCATTTACATGCAGTGTGTTTTGTATGGAAGGCCTGTTTTACATCTATGTTTTAGTTTGAAGTTTCAGGAAGTACTGCAGCCTGAAGTAAGTCATGCACTAAAAAAGAAGATTATAATGGGATATCTGTCTTCCCTGGTTTGCTTTTAGAGTTCTCTCCTGGCACATTTTACACAAATTAATTTGACAGTAACAAAAACTAAAAAGGTATTTGGATTACTTCAGCAGTAAACTAGCAACAGAACCATGTCATTTCAATTTATCACTTGTCTTTAAGTGTGTGAAACCTTAGTTTTTCATCACATTCAAATAGATTGCTTCTATATAGAGAAAAGCTGTAGACTTCACAGAGAGGAAAAAAATTATCGACTGCCAGCTGAGCCTTCACATTCTCCCTGACTTGCAAATTTTTTAGTGAATCTCACACTACCTGAAGTAGACCAGCATAGTAACCCTAGTTTTACCCCTGTTGCTATGTCTCGAGTTATTAGGGGTTTATCTATCAAAAAGAGATCTGGCCCTAACAGCCCACTGGGCCTTTGAAACTATAACCTGAGAGGCAAATCCTGTGAAACCAAACTTAACCTCTATGGTTAGCTTTTATCCTGCTAGCATAAATCTCTACTTGGTACACTGAAGAAATCTCCTATATTACTGGGGTTATACAGGAGAATAGAACATCCACTTATCTTATTCAATAAGGCTTGCATAAACATGTTGAAAACAAAAGAAAAAAATGAAAATAAAAAAAAAATTAAAATTTTGTATCTTTTCCTGTAATAAGTCCTACAGAGACTGAAAAGTGGAGATAGGCTAGACAGATGATATGTTATAAAGTAATTGTTAAAAAAGTGAATATTCCTTGTGCAATCTTACCTCCAGGTATCTCCTGTTTGTAAGCTCAGGAAGAAAGACATGCATTTTCTTCTAGTATTTCAAATCTGAAGTTTTGCCTTTTTTTGGTCAAAATATGTGAGGTCATAGGAGACATATTATATTTACAGAATCCAAGATTTAAAGTGAATGATTGATCTATTGAAAATCCTAAATGATTTATTATGCATAACTGAAAAACTAGCACACTTATAATCTAAAAAGCCCCAGTGAACAAATTCTTCCAACTCAATGATAAATACCTATGTTAAATAAACATAGTAAACAACCACAATATAATCTCTATTTCAAATTATATTCCTTTTTTCAATGGGACTTAATAATATGCTGCTGCATGTGACAGTTTTATTATTGATCATTATAGTCTTGTGCTCTTGATCTTGCTGCAGGAATCAAGACTAGTGAAACAAAGAGTAGTAATAGTATAACATCTTTAGGTTCAATAAAACATTAATACAGTGGATAAAAATGAGGTTTGATTATTCTTCAGAGGCTTTTTCCTTGTCAGAATACGTGGGTACTTTTCTGAAAAGTAAACTATATAATCTAAGGAGAAATAGTTCTGTTTACCCCAAGTAGACATACTAACAGATACCTGTTAGTGATATAGTGATATACCAGTGATATCTGGAAAAGATTCAGTTACCTTGGGAATAAAACCATTAACTTTATTCTTCTTTCTGAATTCCATTTTAAAACCTTTATTTCTAGCTCTCTCTCTAAAGTCCCGATTGGCATTTAAATGCATGTATTTTTAAATGAGATTCATAAGGGACTAAATCTATCAAAGTTTCCTACAAAAAAAAACTAATAGAGAGATGCTTCTTATAGGTTTTGAAGTAAAGAATTAAATTTTGTCTTTAAAATTGAATGGTGCCAGCTTTCTGGAGACTAATTTAAACTTTTCGTAGAAAAAGTGTTACATAAAATTAAGGACAGGTAGCTTTGGATTTCATGTCTTCTCTGCAACAAAGGGTAACATATTTTTTTCATTAAATTTGGAACAGGACAAAAGATACGTCATCTTTTCATCATTTTGAAATTTCAGTAGAAGTGCAAATTAGGCTCAAGTATTAAGAAGGCTTTCAGTGACAGCACAGCGATGACATTAGGCAATCTCTTAGATAATTTTGCATTCATTTTTCTATTCTATATAGCTATTAAGATACATTCCACTTTTAAAAATAGTTATATACCTCAGTGGGGTCTGGGACATTTGCAATAGCTTTATTACCTAAGTCAAGTAAAAAAACCCCAAGCCGTTTGTAAGCTAGAATGGTTTTATCTTGTGTCTGGTTTGTACAGCATGTCAAAGTATTAAAAACTTGGGAAAAATCTTGTCTCTGGGAGTTTTGCCAGGGTCAGTGATGTCAGGACTTCATCCCCCAGCAGGATTTTCCTGCTGATGCTGTGCTGCAGACTTATGGCCACAGACTGTCCCCAGCAAGGGACAGCACACGGCTCTCCCGGCAATGCCTTCCTCCAGCCCCTGCCATGCTCCATCTGTCCAGGGCTGGCAAAGTTTGCAGAGAAAGGGATCATATCTTTGTCATACACTCATGCACCAGAAGACTCTTGTTCCTGTCATATTTAAAGATTTCTTCTGTTATTCTGATGTTGTTTTGTGGCAATAAATGCTACATACATTCAGCAGAGCTAATCTTTCCATTTGTGTAGTAAGAACTAACAGGTCTTTCCAACCACCATAGCCAGAGGTAGCACTTTGCCAGTGAGGAACATCTCCCAGTACCTGGGGCTAATTCTAAAACTCATAATTGATCTCATTTTTTAACTCAAGAAAAAGGATTGTATGCCATAGATGGAATACCTTCCTCTCAGTTGTGTGTGACAAATGCTTGTAGTTTCTGAACTGTTCATTATAATTCACAGCCTCTGCGTATCGCAAGCTAAAATTGAAAATAGCCAGCAAATTGCAGATACATTTGCTAGATAGGTACAATTTGAAGCATGAAACAATAAACTGAAAATTCTCTTGGGGTTCTGGGCAATTAACCAGAAATACACTTAGCGTGGCATTGCTAATCCAGTTACATAAAGAGGAAAAGCAATTGCTATTAGTAACAACTTTTATTAGGCTACCTGAATAAAATGCAAAGCCAGCCTCTTAGGATAGATGCTTTTCTTTTTTTTTAATGTTAAACATTTTGTCATTAAAAAAATCTTTTTTTTTTTTTAGTATAATTATGTCTTTTTGTTATATTTTCACTCCTAATTTGTCATATGAGTAAATACTTTTTCACGCTTAGTCACAGACTGGGGTAAGGTTTGCAGAATTGTTTGGTATTAAGTATAAAACTGTCTTTCAGGCCACGTACAATCTCATCTAGTTTAATGTCTTACTCATCCTAACTTTTTTTTTTTTTTTAATAAACTGTATGAGTACTCATGGCCACATTTTTTCTTGATCATCTGAACAATACTAGATGCATTTTAAAGGATTACTCTCATAGTGGGTCTCCTGAATTACACTTCATCTGTCATGCAGCAGCCTTTGTTAGTTCACAGCAGAAGACATTATAGATTTCTGTTTACATGGATAAAATAGAAAAGAGTTTGCTTTTTCATAATACCTTCTCTATTTCAAGGTATTTCAAAGCACTTGAAAGAACATCCTGACTGAGTTCAATGCTACTGCAGTGTGTGAGTAGGCAGTTGCAGCAGCCCTTCAGGACTGCATATTTAGTAACAGCACAAAGCCAGACATTTCAGATAGTATAATGAAAGAAGGTATGTTGAAAGGATAGTGAAAATGTGTGCAAGGGGTTTCACTGTGGGAAAACAAGCAAACTGACAAAACCATCAAAAAACTATGTGAGAGGCATAGCATGTTTTAAAACATTTTCCTCATATATAAAAGATGTGGAAGATTATATGATTGCAGGGTATTTCATGCTGAAGATATATTCTTGTTGAATAATCTCTGTTCTCTGAACTGAGTTAATATAAAACTTTCCAGATCATCAAAAATACAAAACTAGCATCATGTTGTGCTCTTAGCCTTCTCTGCAGAGAAGACAAAGAAGCAAAGCACTGCAAATATTGAATTATTTTTCATTACTGAATGTAGCAATTCCCATATGCTCTAGAAAGTGTAAACTTCATACAGATTTGGCATTGCTAATGCATGTTCTCTACCTTTTTGCGGAGCTGACACTTGACAATTGTCAAATTAGCACCTTTCCTCCCCATTAATCTTGCAGTAAATATATGGGTATCTCTATATGTAATGATTTCACTCTTGGTTGTTTTGACACATTTGTCAAAAAATTCCCAGTGTTTGCTTTCAAGTGCAGACTAATAGACTGTCCCAAGGCAAGCATCTGAAACGTGTATGTGCTATTTTTGTAGTAGGGGAGAAAATATTGATAAACTAAAAATGCTTGAGAAGGCATAAGCAAAAGATCAAAATCTGCTATTTCAAAAAAATATTGTGCAAAAAGGTTTTATAAATAATGGAGGTATAAGATAAGATGTGCATTTAAGTCTGTAATTTCAAAATGACACTTAATAAAAGGTCTAACCTTCAGTAATGTGCTGCATATATCATTCTTTCAGTTCATGAATCTTCCAAAGAAGATCATGATACTTATTGAAATCAGATGAACTTTGAACCTAAGACTCACTCTCAAGACCTGCATTTATGAAAAAAACCTAACCCACTATTTGCCTTTTTCCCCTGTGTTTCTGTTTCCTTCTCTTCACTTTTTTTCACCCATCCTTTTTTTTGCAGTAACAAAAGAAAGTACTTCTTTTTTTCTTTTACCGTGAACTTCATGCATTTCTGAAATGGAAGCACAAACAGTTTTGCAGTTTCATATCTTTAACCACAGAAAGTTTCAACCTTGGCTGTCTAACTGTCTCTTGAGAAACAGTTCTTATTCTTCGTAATGGAAATAGCAATTCTCAGACCTTGAGAACAGGAATTCACTATGGGCTGTTAGAGGTTTTGGGGGGACTGTAGACTAACTTCAAAATACTGCCTATGGTTCTCAGTTTATTCCACTAAATTCTGTCTGAATAATCACTTTTTGTCTTTACATCATGACTTCAAACTACAGATATTTATACTATTTTTAAATTTCCTCTTCAGTGTATCATTTACATTTGATTCCCTGAATGTGATATTCTCCAGTGTGAGTCAGTCTGTGAGATGTTATGAACAGAGAGTGTATGCTCATACATCTGCTAGAACCTCAAACACCTTGGGCACTCTGTAGGAATTAAGAAAATACATTTTCTAAAATGATGAAACATGACATTAATATAGAAAATGTCAGTCACTTGTTATATTTTTTCAGCTAAATATTATTTGCTGTGGCAGAGTTCAATGCTTAATAATACATTGTTCTTGTCAGTACTGTTTAAAGTGCACATGATTCATACTAAACCTTTATCTTAGCTGATAGTGAAGGTAGGCACTTAGCATTTTCCGAAACCAAATCTCAGTTTAGAAGTTTAATACACTTCCATATTTCCTGCAATAGAAAAGAATATTCTGCCTTCTCCAGAGATTTATTTATCTCAGTAGTATAGAAGAGGTTTATGGTGCCAGTGCTGCGGTTTTACAAGATCTGCTGAAACAGTATTTAACAATGCACAGTATGATAATGCAGGATTTACATATATTGGAAAATGTTTGCTATTGAAATTTAGTTTAGAATGAAAAAGTATGCTTCCTAGCAGAATGAAAATGAGAGGCAATGTTGCCTGGTAAAAAAATTAAGAAGCTTTGCAAAAAATCTGTTATTAGAAGATAAGTAGTCCAACATTTTCGAAAAATATAAAATGCTATGTTTCAACTTTTTACTTTTTGTTGATCTTCTAGAATTTTTAAAATAAATATAACAGTGTTTTAAATTTTATTGCAATATTGTTAACTTACATCTATTTATCTCTAACTGTAAGAATGAGAATGTTCTGATAGAAAAGACATTTTATTTAGGACTGTGTGAATATCTGGAGATATTTTTCAGATTTGTCCAAGCTCAATTAGGTTTCCATATGTTTGCAGATAACCAGGTTTTCCCAGATTTGCTTTCACCTTTCAGTAATATGAAGTTAAAAAGGAGAAGTATACCTTTCAGTCATCTTCTCCATTCTATTTAGCAAACTTCTAAACATTCCTGTTCTTACACAAATAAAGGATGTGAGGGAATGGCTTAAAGCTGCATAAGGTGAAGGTCATACTTGGTATTAGGAAATGACTCTTCATTAAGAGGGTGGTCAGTTGCTGGAACCTGCAACCAAGAAAAAGGGGCCATGGCTGCAAGCCTTCAGGTGGTCAGCCATTTGGACAATGCTCTTGGTTCATATGGTTTAACTGTGAGGTGGCTCTGTGTGGAGTCAGGAAAGTTATCCTTGTGGGTACCTTCCAAATGAAAATATTCTATGATTCTATGGTTACTTTTGTCATAGAATGAAATTTTGTACACTGATCTAATCTGGCTGCTGTATAAAAATCACAAATGTAAGGAAGGTCTCATATCATACACTGTGACTTGTAAAAGTTTCTGAATACTTAAAGTTATATATTGATATTAAAAGATATCAAATCTTTTAGTAAGTTAGGCTTGTAGCAACTTTTGCTGTCAAGAACTGCTGCAACTTAATATGGGTCCATATTTAAATACAGGTATGTATGTTGATACTTTTCAGGGAAGTGGAGATTGTTGTGATATATTTTAAAGACTGACATATCAGGACAGTTTCAAACTTTAAACAAAAATGTTACTAAACTCATTCATTAACAGCACACTTCATGCTAATGAAGTTCATTTTACATGTTATTAACCATCAGCTGTAAGTATACAGAACTGTTAGTGGTTATAGTGGGCTTTTCTTCCTTCTTCTCCATCTTTCCTCCTTGTGCTTGATGTTTTTATGCTATTTGGGGGTTACATCTGTCAGTATTTAAGAGACATTTGTACAACCCTCTCAATAACACTTGGTCAGCCCTGAAGTGGTCAGACAGTAGGACTAGATGGTTGTGGTAGGTCCCTTCCAACTGCAATATTCTATTCTATTCTATTCTATTCTATTCTATTCTATTCTAATTGCAATCTTGATTTTAATTCAGATGATATTGCACAACACTCCATTAGTCCAGGTAAATATTAAGAATAGTTGTAATCATATTTCTCAATGTGATTGTCCCTACATGCAATTTAATAATATTTTGTCTTCCTTCTTATCCTGCTCCCAAAAGGGAGAATCCATCATGCTTGGTTTAGATTTTGCTATTCATCTTCCTTGTGTATTCAGCAGGTTGCCTATTTACAGTCCTTTGCTCTCATTTTGTTCTGTATAGCACCACGTGGGTATCTCCTGTCTGATGTCTGCTGCTTGCACCTTTGGTAGTCACGTTGCTCACACACTTTTGTGAAATGCACGGACACTGTGTCTGCCTACACATTCCTACAGCCACCAAAGACATACTGTTGCTGGTTAGATTTTTTAGTTGAATTACTCTTGGTTTGCAGAAAAAGCATAATAATTATGTCTTGGTTTATATTTCATAGTTTATGGGTGTCACATGCTTCTGCTTTGGCTACACTATGTTGCTTTGCCTGCCACACTTGAGTTCAACTAATCATCTATGATAATTTTTTACCTATGACACATCTACAAGGTGATTCATCCCTTTGAAAAACAGGGATTTTAGATAACCGGGTGAACAATGCTCCAAAAGTGCCTAAAAGAATCACTCAGTGACTCAATGACTTACACAGGTCCCATCAGATGAGAGGAATTCCACTTCTATGCCACTGTCAGCCTTTCCACTGACAAGACGTTCATACATGCAAGGAGTTTCCTAGCAGTTCTTGCACTAGCACTAAGTAGGGAAGATCCATCCCTATTAAGTGTTGGAAAGGTAGATATTTATGGACACATACAATTGAAAAATACTATTGTTGCATTTCAAGTAAACTCAGTATGGTTTACATACAGAAGCGAATTCTAGATTCTTTTCTAGATTAGCCAATTGATGTTCTCAGAAATATTAGCCAATAGTTATTCTCAGAAAGTATTTATCTCTGTTTTTCAGAGGAAATGTGATGCACTTTTAAGGTTAGATTAACTTTTTTTTTTTACTAGACCTATTTCCTAGATTATTCAGGGCTCTGAACTTGCAAAACTTAACTGAACTAATTCAGGTAATATTGTTTGCTGTCTAAGTCATGGTTAACCTTTTCTGTAATACCAAACGTCAAAGATCAGGAAAAAATATCTTATCCTGAGTCTGGTTAAAACACTGCTGTGGTTTAACAAATATTACAAAATAATAACCAAAGCCTACCTCATATAGAATGAATACTCTTGATGTCCACTTTTCTGTATTTTTCCCCTTTGTCAAGACAGAGTTCCTCATCTTTCAGTGCAGAGCTGTCTGTAGCATCTCTGCTCTTGCTGCATGGCTCTGAGCTGTAGCTACTTCTGCTTTTCACAGTCGTGCAACTCAACTGTTTGATTTTGTTTCTCCCCCTGTACTGCTCTGCCTTTATTTCTGCCTTGGGAGCTCTTTTTGCTCTGAAAAAAATCTTTTCCTTGTCTGTTCAGATGCCTAATCAAAGCATGTTGCTTTGTGCTCAGCCTTGCAAAAATGGCATCCAATTTTTTTAAAATTAGGGAACAATAAAATACGAAACAAAGAAGTAAGTTGATGGCTTTTGTAATAAATTCTACACATTTTCTATGCATTATAAAACTTATAATAACTGATATTAGGCATAAATTCTAATACCAGTGTGTAGTTTGGATAACAAAATTTTAATTCATGGCTTCTGATATATTTTATAAGCAGTGACCACATTTGAATTCTTTATAATCAATAAACCACAAAGGAGTTTGAGACCTGATTTTAATCATGACTTTTCTGGCTTTCAGCTGTGCTGTGACTGGAGGTTTTGGCTGGAATTTGAGTACTCCCTCTCTCCCAGTTTTTCACTGTAGAAGTGTTGCAGTTTCCTTGAGGTCTATACACCAAGGCCATAAGAATAGGCTTTTGCATATCTTGCCTTGGAATAGTAGGTTGGAAGATGCCCAGATCTCCCTGCTGAGATATAGATGCAAAATTGCCTTTCATTCCCCTAGTTCTTTGTCATTTGGCATGATATTGGTATTAATGTTGGGATACAGAAGCAGCTACTTCTTAACAAACTAGTATTCATTAGTAACAATTTATCAGTTTTTACTATTAGTGCTACAGCAGCCAAAATGATTGGGATTTTTCAGTAATTTTTAAGTACTATTCACTTCTCTACTGTACACGGATGCTTTTTTCAGCCTGTGCTTGTCAGTTGTAGCTGACAGATTCCCCTTTTCTCTTTGAAGGGCAGACCTTTTAAAAGATCAGATGTCCTCTGATCTCAAGTTTGATAATTTTCCATTTTCTCAGCAGTCAGTTGAGACACTCCTCCTTGATTAGAGTCTTAGCTGCTATTTTGAAGGGAAGTTCTAATCTGGGACGTAGTTTACTTTTGCTGAATAATTATTGCTATTGTTTATTAAGGAATTATTATAAAAGTGCATAAATGATATAAAACCAAGCAATTACAGATGACTGTACAACAAATGAAGGATTGTAACTGTAAATACAACGGCAATCAGTATTTGTACAAGGCAGAGATCCTCTGCTCTCCACATTCCACTAAATTTCACTGAAGTTCCCAGCAGCAGAAGCCAGAAAACCATCCCACAGAAACCTCCCCTGTCTCCTTTAGCAACATACCCCACTGGGATGTGCTGCCATCTAATAAAACAGTTTGTCTGTGATTTTTTAGACAGCTTTTAAGTCATGTTTTCAAGAAAATCTGAGAAAGTTTTTGTGTGATGCTTTGCAAACACCTTACAGCTATTTCTTTATCCACCCACTTTTAATTCTATGAGATTGAACAACAGACATTTATGTCATTGCTGTACTGTGTGCTGTGAAAATTTAAAGAAAATCATGGTCCCCTTCAAGAAACTTTCTGTTTAATCAATCATAAAAGAAGTAAACTTGTGTGTGTATGGATAAATTTATACAAATCTCCATAGACAAATACCCTGTAATTCCAGAAAACTTAATATCATTGATACATTCCTCTGGGGAGTGTCCAAATGCTCTGATTACTTTGTCCACCCTTATTCTTTAGACATTAGTCCATTCATATATATTACACATTAAAAATATACTAATTTGTGATCGTCTGTTCTTGAGCTTCTATTCCCCATGGTGCACTTCTTTCCAAATATTTTTGTGACAGTCTATTTCCAGTTGGGGAACCTTTTATTATGATTACAGGTCCTTGAACATTGCCTAAATAGGCTGGCCTCCCTGTTTGGAAGGAGAAATACTGTGGTAGTTCCATTAGTTCTCGTGAGAAAAATGAACATATTTGTAACAATTGTTTAACAGGAAATGGGACTTTAATATTTTCTATATAATGCATTTTAAAAAGTTTATGTTAGGAGGAGAAGGGTAGATGGGTGGTTGGATGAGTAGTCAGTAGTAGCTTTTTTGTAAACAGCCAATCTCCAAAGAACAAAAAAATATCCTCTGCAAGATCATCTTGAAAAAGCAATGAGTATATACTGAGTAGAATGCTTTAAAAATAATGAGAAGGGGATTTGTATTCAGGAGTAGAATTTTACAACCCTTGCTGGTGTAGGACTGAGAGCATTTTTTCACACTTTCCCTTACTGGTTTCTGAAGTGTAGCTGGGAATAAAGGCGTCTGGGTTGGAAGACTTCATGTTCACTGAATAGCCATCTGTTACAGTATCCCTTGGGGATAATACATCAAAGGAGATTTCAAAATGGAAAAGCTATATGACCATTGCAGTGACTTCTTAGTTCACAGAAAGACTTAAATCATGACATGAGAAAGTGTGATTTCTCCTTTTAGGTGTTAGTCTTGTAGCCCAGTGCTCACAGATTAAATGTCAGCACTGTAAGATATCATCCTGCTTATCAAAGTACCAAAATTTCCAAAATGTGGGTATCACCAAACCCCAAGCAGTCTCCTTTGCCAGATCCCTAGTGCTCTCTGCTCAGTTCCAAAGCCATCAGCTTCTCTTCCATTTCTCTTACAGTGTCCTACTGTGTCCTTGATATAAAAACCTTACCACCCTGGAAACTGAGCTACAGTCAAATTAATTTAATAAAATAAATGATGTAAATAGTACAGAACTGATTGCATTATCCAGTTTCATATTTAATTCATAAAACTTTCCATGTTTTAATTTACTTGCTGCTGCTAGTGCAAAATTTACATTCTTCTTCACCACAGGTTTGCTGGAGAAAAACATTTTCGGTGATAGAATAAAAAATAGTAGGAAAAGATAAAGGATTAAATGTGGAAGTGAGTTAAATGGTATCACTGTGTGGAAAACAGATGAAAAACTTACTTCTCTAGCAAAACTTAGTTCTCTAGCAAGGTTTTTGGAGTTTTGGAGATAGGTAAAATGAAAATTGCCGTTACCTGTATTTTATCAGTAGTATTGTTGCTATTGTTCTTCTGATGATAACACCACAGATGTAATAAACCATTCACAGACAGACAAAACAAGGCCATAGTTTGGCCCAGGCTTATGACAGGTGCCCCTCCATTCTAGTGGTGTGCAGTGCACCTATAGGCCAGGATGCAGACATCTGTGCATCTGTGCAGGCAGCAGTGAGAACTTCATCAGCTCTAAGGGAAGACTACAGTTAAGCCTGGGCCAGGAGCCATGCTGACTTTCTGTTCAGAATTTTTCCAGCTCATTGCACTGCATTTTTTTCTGAACGTAGTTTTTTGGACCATATTGATAAGAAACCCTTTGAGATCTCTTTTCCTATTTGTTTTAAAGGACTTGCAGTGACTTGGAACAATACATTTGCTGGTTTCCATCTGTAATTAAAATTACGTTCAAATGAAGAGACATATATAGATCTTATGCTGGTTTTTATACTTCTGTGTTTGCCATCTCCCTCAGTGCACTTTTTGGCCCAGAGCACCCTCAACATAACACCCCAGCCAGGTGCTGCCTTCCTCAGCTTCCAGCTCTCTTGCCCTTTAGAAGCAGCTGGCCTCTCTGTTCCCTCTGGAGCTTTTTTACCTTTCTAAAGAAGCAGTTTTATTCCTACCTGCCTTAAAAAGTAACATGCAACTTACAGAAATATAAAAATGGTAGAAGGATTTTCAGAGAAAATTTCAATCTGACTCAGCCCTCCTGATTTAGATTTCATGATTTCCAGCTGCAGAATGCACTTAAGACATCTCAAGCTCAGTGTCCTGCTTAGGCCAGGAATTTTAGTTGCAGGAAAAATACATTGATTTTCGATTATAGTTTTCTTCCCTCATCTGCCTTAGCTAAAGCTGCCTTCCCTTAAGCACTGCACAGAACCTCAGCTACAAGGTTGCACAATGAAATGGCTCAGAGAGTTCTCGTTTTGTTTAAAAAGCATAACACAAAATTGTTAATGAACAAATATGCAGTGCAATCTATTCTCTTCTGTTGAGCTCTGCTAGTTTAGCAGAAATTTTGTATCTTTCCATTTTTTTGTGTGTTTTGTTTTGTTTTGTGTACATCTAGGTGAATAGTTCTTCATGCAGACATTCTCATTGTTGTCCACAGTAGCACCAGAGAGGCTAAACAGACAGAGGATGGGAGTAAGGAAAGGGAGGAAAACAAGAGTGGAGAAGAAGAAAAAAACCAAGAACAAGAAACCGTGTGATAATCTTCTAATGGCCACCTCTGTGAGCTGAGTGCTGTTAGACTGATCTCTTCTTTTAGTGGATGCCTTCGCTTTTGTTTACTACCCAACTGCCCTCCTTAAGTTAAAAATCTTACTGTGAGAGAGGCAAGAATCGTATCTTGTTTGGGAATAGCCTGGCAGTCTTCCCTCTCTACCCATGGGGGCTCCCTGTATCCTTTCATCATTGTTGTTCCGTGGCCTGTGAACCTGAACTCACATTTCCCAGTTGGTGAGATAGCATGCCGTTTCTTACCATCTGGCAAGTCAGTATTTTCATACAAAAAAGTTTTGGATTAGTAGTGCAAAGGAGCTAATTATGTTCAGTGAGTGTTTCATGGCATGCAATTATGCCCAAACAAATACTAGCTTAATTGTGGAAATGTTTTCTCCAGCAAGTCCCTATTCAATTGATCCAAAGATAAGACAATGTGCATAGAGAAATAGTAGTTTGAAAAGCAATGAAAATCTATTTAACACCTACATCGTAAGTTATTTCTCTATATGTCCTGAATTGAAATTCTTTTGGGGTTATAGATGGGCAAGTATTAATAATATCTTGGGTATGGTTCATTTACGGAGAGTTCCTCAGCGAGTCCTGTGGCATAGTGCTGTGGCAGTAGGGTTTTACTTTTTACTCTGAGGTTTCCTAGTGAGTTTCCCAGGTGAAACTGTTCATTTGCTATTTCTGTAAAACCCTACAAAAATACTTGTTTGCTCTCTAGATTTTATTTTTCATTCTTTTCAAACTGAACTACACAAGGATAATGTGTATTTTTAGAAAATATGCAGGTAAAATTGAATACTAAAAAACAGAATTTATCATTAGTTGAAGTTTATTACTTCTTTGAGCTGAAGTTATTTTTTGTGTTACCATTTATGATATTTTATTTCTGGTAAGTTCCTATTTTTTTTCTTTTCAGTAAATATGTAGTTCTCTTTTAAAAATTTGACATGTAGGTGTATATTTCTGCTTCAAATATGTGATATTAAAGAAATACTGAAGAAACTATCTTTTGTGGTCATCTACTCTATATTTCTTTCACAAATGATATGCTCCTTTCTTAGTATGACACGTAACCATGTGCACTTCTGTGGGGGAAGCCTCATGAATGTTGCATAGAGGAAAATTACTGGCTTCTGTGTGTCATGCACAATTCCATTTTTAAAACAGACAAGAAGGAGATTTGCTGTTTTGCAAGTGTTACAGTGTGGACTTGTCATTGACTGCCACCCTCAGACCCTTTCCTGGGGATTTTAATGATTTTCTCCTTCATAGTAAACTTTAATGTACATGTCCTGTGTGCATTAAAGACTTGTCTATTGTTTAAGTTCAGACTATGCAGGAAAGATTCCAGATGATTATGAAGGAAGTACTTGTAAGGCAGATGAAATACAGGGTTTTCCTATTTTAACTGATACTTGCATATGCTACAGCTGAAATGTGTATGAGAGTAATCTTTTATTTATTCTAAATTATCAAAGTGCAAGAGAAGCTGAAATGTTCTGTACATTTTGTATTTAATTTTAAACAAAGTTTCACTGTTTATTTAAGATGAACCCAAAAACCTGGTGTTAAACCTTTTTCTTGTCAAATTTGTTTCTGCTATCAGGGCACTTTCATGTGCCGTTATTGCTCCTCTGTTTTCAAATGACTGTGGGGAAAAGCTAATACACCCTATGTTTGCTTCAAGTATGGTGAGAAATATTTGTAAACAAGTAGCAAATAATATTATTTTTATTAATTAAGGTTGTTGAAATATGTAGATAACAGCTGTGACCTACTGATATTTAAGCAAAGCCTTCTACTCTCCTTCTTTTGGCTTCTAAGCATTACTCACATAGTGATTCCAGACTGAAGGAGGTAGGAGAGCCCTTTGTGTTGGGTTCTTGATGGGGAGAGAAGACAGGGCTAGCAGGAGTCTGATCATAACTACCTGAGACCATGCCCAATTCAGCATAAGCTGAAGTGGCTGAACAGCTGCCTCAAAGTACAATACTAATTCTAAATGACCTGTCAGCATATAGTAGCGAAGTAAATATCTGATTACTGCAGGAAGATCTATAGCAGAATGGGGAGCTATGGAAACGTAACTATATTTTTTATAGCCTGAATTTTGTACAATAGTTCAGGATGAAGAGCTCTAATAGAAGTGGTAGACTGAACCCATTCACACGCACTGTACTCTGTGAACAGTCCGGGGACAAGGTATTCCACACAAATGGCAGATATTGGTTTGAAACTTTGTATTTAGAAAGATGACACTGCAATTTGCAATAAGCTTGAATAAAGTCTAATGGAAATAAGTACTGCTTCTACTTAAAAGTACACCATAACACAAAGAGAAGCTTAAAAGTCTTCCTGATTTCTCCAGCCAGCTGTTAGATGCATACATTTTCTCCAGGCGTGGGATCTGCCGGTAGTTTTCACCAGAGGACAACACCAGAAGAGAAAGATGGCAGCAACAATGCACTGAAGCTGGGGAATATGTCTTGTGGTAGCACATTCCCTGACAGCCTCAAGAGCCCTAAACCCTATCCTGTCATAAAGTTTGGCATAATCGGGACATATTGCTGCGCGTGGCGATGTGTGGATGTGTCTGCTGTGGGCCCATATAGCAAGGCATCTTATTCTGTGACTCTGATGACTTGTGAGGCCTGAGCAAGACAAAAACAAGAAGAAAACATAAGCAAGTGTGACCCACCTTACTGTGCTAATCTGTGGGATGTAGCAAGTCTTAGCATTCAGTTTCTCAGACTGCCAAACCAGAGTGCTGTCTTAAATGGAAGTTTTTATACTCCGTGGAACAGAACAGTCAAAATTAGTCAACCCAGAATATCTATGAGTTTCTGTTGCTGTGCTAAGAAGTATGAAAAGACAAAGGATTCATGAATCAATTATAATTTATGTTTCTAAGTGTGTACAGGTATATATGACTGTTTGGAAATCTGCCATTGTAAGATAAAATAGGTTATCTCTTTTTTCTTTTTTTTCTTTTTTCTAAAAATACTTTTTTGCTGCAGGAATGTCTTGTATTCACTGTTGCAAATGAAGTCAGTGCTATATATTCTTTAATACAGGAGGATTTTTCTATCAAATTAGCTTGGAGATATATTTTAAGAATTTACAAAAGTAGAATCTCTAGCACAGACTTCACAGTTAAAAATGGCTGAGGAAGCAATGAAATACAAGGCAGTGATAGTATAATACTTGTTCTCAAAAGTACAGTCAGAAATTTTATTGCTGAAAGATCTCTGCAGCCCTACTGAGGTCTGTGCTGCTTCACATTTATCTCATATTTACATCTACCTGAAGTAAGAATTTCTTCTGAAAGGTGGAAAAATATACAGGTTTTATAGAATATTTCATCTTAAAAACAGGGAAGAAAGTATTTAACATGGGAGAGAAAAACTAGGTCTTAGAATTTGCTAGCTTTGTTGGTGTGGTTCCAGAGGGAAAATGAGGTTGACCAGGGAGGTTGCGGAATTTCCATTCCTGGAGATATTAAAAAATCATTTGGACATGGTCCTTTGCAGCTGGCTCTAGGTGGTCCTGCTTGAGCAGGGGGATTGAACCAGACGACCTCCAGAGGTCCCTTCCAACCTCAGCCATTCTCTGATTCTGCGATCTTCAAAGGAAAAATCTTTGGACCATTACTGTCAAGAGATGCAATATTTAGCATAGCAACTTCAGAGTATCATGCCTCAGTAGTAACCCTGAATAGCGCGAGAATGTTGCTGTTTCATTATAAGCTCATTATTGTTTCAGCTTCAAAGATAGCAAGATTTCAACTGGAGTTTATTGTTAGCTGAACTATTTTGCTATGCTGTACTTTTCTAGTTATATCCAGAAAGTCCCCATTTTCACCATAGCTTTCATTAGCGTGAGACAGTAGGTATTTCATATTGCAAGCATAATGTGATTTTTAAAACAGAACAAAACTTTCTCCAGGCTGAACAGGCCCAGCTCTCTCACCGTTTCCTCACAGGAGAGATTCTTCAATCTCTTAATTATCCTCATAGCCTTCCCTTGGACTACAGTACGTCCATGTGTCTTGTACTGAGGAGGAGCCCAGAACTCCAGGTGTGTCTCCAGGTGCTGAGTAGAGGGAAAGGATCACCTTCTGTGACATGCTGGCAGTGCTTTGTCTAATGCAGCCCAGGTTACCAATTAATGAACTGAATGAACTGAACCCAATATGATGTAATGAAGTAAACACAATGAAAACTTAAAGAGCTACTCAGTTAAAAAAAGTATTAAGAAATTCTCTGAAGGATATTATAAGAAGTATTAACTTTCTTTGATAGAAATGCGGAATTCATGCTTCTGTAGTTCAACTTTGCCTTTCTCAAGTTCAGGAAATTTTAGCTGTGTGTCCAAATTGATTTGAAGTGCAAAGTCTTTGTTGGCAGGTAGCCTAATCAATTTGTTTTGGTTTCATATGATGACATGCCTGCACTTTATGATCAGTGAATTCCTGAAAATAAATATGATCGTATCACAAAAGGAGGCGAGTGAATTAGTCCTGTTGAATTCTAGTCTTGTGAATGCTCCCAGTAGCACACACTGGCCAGACTGCTGTAATTCAGCTGTCACCTAGAGTCAGCCTCAAAAAAATATTTCTTCCCATTTTTGGAGGGTAAATACTATCCAATGCTCTGAATCTGTCATTTGAAGTAAAGAAAGTTTTGGCACAGATCTTTATAATAGTCAAAGGAAAAAGGAGTTCTTTTTTGGTTTAGATTCAAAATTTATCAGAGTAAGCTGGGTACAACCTTAATTTCATTCTCTGCTTTTGACATGCCATTGGCTAGGTCCATAAACATACTAGTGTTTAGAAAAACACTTAAAATAAATAATGAAAAAGGAGGCAAAATATAGAATATGAAAGCCTTTGGTTCTTTAAACAGAATTTATTATGTTCAAAGTTACAACTTGATAAAAGGCAAGCATAACTTGAATTAAAATATTAATCCATCCATGCCATTTAGTTCTTTGAAATATTCATAGCCTTTTTTTTTAGTGGTCATGGTTTGTGTTGAGGGGGCAGTAAAGTGGGGGAGGCTTTGATGAAAAAAAGCTTTCATAGAGACCAACACAGTCAAACTGACAGGAATGTGAATGAATTTAGAAAATTGCTCCAGTTGGGAGTTATGTTATTGTAAAAAATCCTCTTTAAACTTCTTAGTCCATACTCATAAAACACTTAGAACACCATCAATATCGTCCTGCAAAATCCATTTCCTTCTCTCTCTGATGCAGACTTCCAGCTTGGTCTTATTTGTTCTTGTTTCCAAGTACTATCAGTACCATTCAGCTGCCAAAAAAATATGTCTCATATTTTCCCTGTGTGTTTAATGCTTGTTTTTCCTGCGCTTTCCCCTCATCCTGCTTTCTTTTTTATTCTTTTCTATTTCTCACTGTATGATCTTCAAGGCAGGAATCCTGTATTTTTAATTTTTGCACTTATAAAGCACTGCATTGACTCCTTGCAGGTGAAAAAGGAACAGCTGACAGTCTGATTTTATTTGTGACAGTGTAAGTTCATGCAGGGTGGATAGAAGAATGAAATATGCAATGATACTGCCTTGCAATTACATGGTTTGACTATATCTTCTTTTATAACAATTCTAATTTTTTAAGTCTGCCTATAAAAATATAGCTTGCATCCTATTTCGAGGTCCTTTCTTTTACTACATGCATACATTTTAAAAATGGAAATTCAAAGACAGAAAAATGAAATGTGAGCAAAAGATGGAAGAAGGAGGAGGATAACTAACACAGAAGGGTGTTGAGTACAGCTGGGCATGTGAAAAACAAGGCACAAACAAGAAGTCAAAAGAGGTGAACAGAGGAGGGAAAGATAAGTAATGGAGGGTGACATAAAGTTAATCGTACAGATGAATTAATCTGGTGGCCAAAGAGAAACAGTCAGAAGTTGCAGTGATTGGAAGCACAAGTGGAGTGCCTCCAGATTCTGCTTGCCCTTTTATACTATATCCTAATTATTATACTTCCTCTCTGAGTCATTCGTGCTCTTTTCTAATAAGCAAAAGTAATACAAGAGGCAAAGAAAAGATCTGTAAGATATGTTATGGAATGCACTGAGCCCCTGTCCTCTTAAAATAGAAAACTTGGTTTTTTTAAGCAACAAATATGTTGAAAATTATCTGTTTAGAGGCATTTGTGAAATTCACCTCGAATGTATGGTTTTATCTTTGTGTGAGTTCTGGTAAATGAAGAACAAAGCTTTTTCTATCTCTTCTTGTGTTTGGTGGGGGGAGGGTGTGACAAATACATAGCAGTCTAGGTAAAATGCAATGACCTTTTATTGTCAGACAAAATAACTACAAGGAAACCCACAAATAAAAAAAAAAAACAACCCAGTAATTAAAAAAAGTTTAAAATACTGTTTTTGTAGACATACTAAAAAACCTTTAGATATGTGTCAATTTCGTTCAAGGCGATAAGAGTATCAGGCTTATCTTTTGTAAAGCTTGTTGGGTTGAGCTTTGTTCCTTGTGTTTAAAAATAAAGCCAAATCTTTCTCTCAGTAGCTTCCTTTTTTGAACTGTAAAAGGAAATATTTTCCAGAGTTCACACAACAATTAGATAGTACAGACATTTGCACTAACACTTCAGCTGGAGTTCTTTAAATTACCTTTTCCAGTTGTAGAAACATCCCACAATTTATCTTGCTAAAATTCCAGAGAATATGGGGCTTCTTAGTGCAGGTTTATAAAGTAACCTCCATTGGAAAGGAAAAGAATTGATTATATTTTAACAGTTTGTTGTAAACCCTCATATGACATTATATTTTTTGCCGTTAAAAAGGAAAACTTCCTTACCTTCACTGCACTTTGAGGTTCATTTGCTGTGACATCGTATGAATTTTTTCTGACTACTGCATAAACTTTAGGAAATCCAGTCCTATATTTAACCAGAAAACTATCTCTTAGAAGGAATTCACAAGAAATATCCTTATATTGAATTTTAATTAGTTGTGATCAAAATTGAAAGGGAACAGAATGTTCTAATTGCTGACATTCCTATATAATCATAAATTCTGGACTTCATGTTTATCCTATAAATCTTCTTGTTTCATAATTATATAAGGGAAATAACTTCTGGGCATTCTTCCCTAGCAATATATGCAAACGTGACAGGCTGTAAAAGTGTGTGGATGTAGAGTTCAAGACAAGCTGTTTCAAAACAACTAGGAGTTCCCTTCACTAGTGCTTTTATGAGAAACAAAGACAACTGCAAATGTATTCATCATTGATATTCTGAAAGACTTCAGAGTTTGAGTTTTTATACAAGGTGATAATGTCATTGTTGTAGCCTTTTCACATTGAAAACAGATGATATAAAGTCCTGAAAAATTCTTGCAGTCACAGTTAATGATGGAGCCATGGATTACAGTCCAGTACACAGGTCAAGGAGTACACATTGGCTGTACCTTGGCACTCTGTTAAGGTGAGATTAAGAGTCTTTCCCCTATATCTTCTATAGAAAAAAACCCAAAGCATGCACAAAACCCAGGATTTCTGCTGCTCTTCAAGAATAATTTAATGATCTGAACAATTGGAGTTCCAAATCAGGCCACAGCATTTCTGTGCAGGTAGTTATGAGAATTGTAGTGCAATACATACTAAAAATACAACAGCAAATAGGAAACTACATGCATTGCAGTTATACACTAGTAGACAGGACAAACAAGATCAAGTGTTGCAGTAAATGGGGAAAATTCTGCTTTAAACATTCTATGCATTCCAGGAGAGTTGAAATCACTAAAAGCTGTTTCTTACAATTTGCTACATCTTATTTTAATTTATTAATAAATTACCCTCTACCACATTTCTCACAAAAAATAATACTTTGCAATTTAACCCTGTTGATCCAAGTTCCGGGATTTTCTGTGACACTCTGCATTAGCCAAAAAAGCCATGCAAATATTTCCAAAATGACAGTTGGTGTTAAAGAGTTGTATTGCACTTGCAGAAAGTTCAGGAAGAATTTCTAGTGTTGTCCTCTGTATTTTAAAAAGACCATAATTCACATATGTGAAATGAGTAATTTTAGTTATTATGTCATGCTGTGAAACTCATTTTTCCCAGTTCCTAGTTGTTAATGGGATATAAAGGTGTTCCATGTTCAAGAAAAGTGAAAATATTTTTTGAATGGAAATGTGAAAGGGAAATATGTAGATAGAATAGAAAGGTCTTGATAATTTAAAATAATTTAGGGATTGGAAGAAAGAAAACCTGCAAAGTTCTTTCTCGTTTAATTTTTTTTTCCTAGACCACATTTCCTAGGTATTTATACAATCTGAAGTACTAGAAGCAAAAGGGCTACATGCATTATTATCAGATGGAATATAAATCCTGAACACACCTGAGATCTGCCAAAGCCCTGCCTTTGGGAAGATGTTTCAGACAGAAAGAACTCTTCAACATCACCCCTGACCCTGAGTATGTTTGAAGGTCATTTTCTGCCTGTACAGGAAAGTCAGTGTTAGTTAGGGCCTTTTAACTTTGCTTTACAGAATGGTTCATTCACAGTCTGTAGTACTTCAGGAGTCCCTCTGGTGTCAGGTAATCTTCTTGTGCAGATGTGCAGAGTGTGTGTGAACCTGGTTTAGCCTTATTCAGGGCAACTGAAAGTACAAACTGGTAGAACAGGGAAGGAAATAAATTCTGTTTAGTGTAGGGTTGAGGTAGGTTACCTCTGCCTTTATGCTGGAAGTAAAAGGTATTAAAGAGTTTCCCTTTGTCAATATTTGATTCCTGATCTGCTCCAAGACAGGATGGCTGCCAGTTCCCTTTTATTCAAGGCTTTTTCAATTCTACTTAAGCTGGCTCTTGTTCTTAAATTCTTTGTATTTTATCAATATGACTCAAAATAAACATTTTTCAGAATAGGAAATTATTTACAAGTTTATCTGACAAATTTTACATTTTTCTTTTTCTGTAAATTTATATGGAAAATTTTTCCACCCTGCTCTATGGGCTCAAGGCTGTATTTTTAAGAAGATAGCAAACGCACTGTGAATTTTCAAGCATTTGTTTACATAATATGGCACAAAAATGTGATAACAATCTTCAGATTTTCCTAGGCCCCAAGCATGGGCTGTAAGTGAAAGACTATTATTTGTGCAAAGCCTTTAAGAAAAAGGAGCAGCAAAACCTGATCTGTCTTCTATCAAAGCACACGCAAAGTGCTAGCACTATTCAAGAAGTGAATGATCATTAACTCCCCTGAAAGAAATTATCCCCATTTAACTTGCTCTGGATTTGTAACTCCTTGTGAGAGACAGAATCCCAGAAGAAATTAAAGCTTCCCTATGTCAGTGGCTAAAAGACTAAGTACTTTGAGATAATTCATGTGCACATGTATCCTTTCTCTGGCAAAAGAAGGAAGAATATATCAGAAGACTGTACAAAAGTATAGTGATTACAAGTACTACTTAAGGAAATTATACTGAAGCAGTCTTAAGGAAACCCAAAATTATTTAACTAAAAATCCTTTGATTTATTAAGAGAGAGTACAATTTTTTACTTCAAGAGAAATAATTTACATTGGTGTAATGCTAAATGATTTGATTTCTTCTGAACACTGAAAAAGTGAAGGTCAAGAAAGAGTTCAATTTGAAATGTTGAAAAGCATTGCAAGATAACTAATGGTCATGCCTGAGCTCCCATGTGCAATGTTATAGATGCTCACATGCCAGAAGCATGGAACTACATTTTTTTTTGCTGACTCTCTGTCACATCGTATATATATGGTTTGAGTGACAAATTTTGAGTAAATTGTGGTTCCATAGTCCATTCTTCCTGACAGCCACAGTGAGCTGAGTGAACTTTGGATCAGGTTTTTGTTATAAGTGAATGTTCGTAACTTGATGTCGTTGTACTTTAAAAGCTTTAAAAGGTTATGAGAAGTCAGAAGTTGTGGCATCCCATGGCACCCTCCAGTGCCTCCATGTGCTGCCTTTGTGTCACAATATCACACCAAGTTAAATGTCTGTAACTGACTGAGTTTCATTTTGTTCTGCAAACCTAGGAAATCCTTTTACTGGTACACACAAATGTGTGTTCTTTGCATTCCCCATCTTGCAGAGGTTTCCATCACAGTCTTGCCTTTTTTATTAAGCATAGTAAGAATGCAAACATGTAATTATGTGTAATTTCAAAATAATTCTTTTCAGTGTTTTCCTGAGTATAGCTTTGTTATTTTTTCATCTTTTAAATCTGGTAGGAATCCAGTTATTTTGAATGTGTCTATTTGATAAATGCAGAGGGCTTTTAGACTCAGTTTGTTTATTATGCTTTCAAACATTTTGAATATCTGTTTAGTATTCAGGGAAATACTGTAGGAAAAAACATCTGTACTGCAGCTGCAATGGCACCACCTTTATGTGTGATCTTCAGGAAATCCTATGTATCTGTGTATTTATATTTTTCTGGCTTTTTAGTGGTTTAGGGCTTTAGAAATAATAAAGAAATGCAGAAATTATAAACTTTTAACCATATTTAAGTGAAGCAGCTCAAGAATGTAAGTGCTGTACTCACTTTAATCTTCTCCTCTGCCTTCTTGAGTGCATCTCAATTAAAAGTTTGAGTTGTAAGAAAACACTTCAAAAATATTCTTTTCCTTTCTTTTCTTTTTTTTCCTTCCTCACAAGTATTAATCTACAGGAAAAGTACTGAAATTATCTCAGGTGTCTCCACTCTCTTTAGTGAGGATTCTTAAAGTAGAAAATATCTTCAGCAATGATCTGTTAATTAAGAATTGCCAATTCAGAGACGCTCTTCACCACATTAAGGGATCAAAATAGACCAAACATTGCATGATTTTCTTGAATGTGTTTTAAGAAAGTATTTATTTATATGTACTGTATAAATAAGAATGACCTCTTTCCCACAAGACTTCAATCTCTCATTTATGTTTAGATTGGAGAAGCATCCTAGTTCATCAAAATGTTTTCTAAGGAGTATATAGAGAAATGCAAACCCAAGTTACAGATGTAAAAATTGCTCCTGATAAAAGTTTTATCATAATCACTGAAGTTAGGTTAGGAACAAATGTACTGTCTTGACCTTAATATTCTAAAGCTTAGTTTACCCATAATGCTTCAGAAGAAAATAAAATTTTGCTTTATCACGTTAAGAAAACTAAACCACATTGCAGATGCCATTTTAGTGTTTTGAAATTTATTTTTGAAAACTGTTTTTTCTTGAATGAGGTTTCTTATAAAATCTTTTCTGTCTGGTCTTGTTCTTAGAGGACATTAATTAGCATACAACTGAGGTTTTTGTTTGTTTTTTCCTTAACACAAAGTATATATTTTTTTAATGTAGTTAAAATCTGAGGGCAAAACCTGAATATTAATATTTTCATGCACAAAATTTGATATCAAATTTTTGAAGCTGTTCTTAGCACCAGTCAATAGTGGATTCACAGCATTCTGCAACTATCTGAAATAATCATGAGACATCTAGCCCATAAGAGTTGTATATCTAGAGCAAGCCTTGAAGAGCAAAGACAGAGGAGGTTTTCCAGCAGAATGATGCATTTTAAAATGTTCTTTTTCTCAATTCTTGTCTTGATAAAAAAATAAAAATATTTTACCCAAAGAGCAACCATACCCATTTTAGTTCAGAATGTTCCCAGTGAAATTCAGAAACTTTGAAAGGAACCTTAGAGGAAATTTCTTATTTCTCCCAATTTAGAATGGTTTAGAATTGCGGGAGGCCAAAAGAGAATGAAAATGCTATTTGTTGTAGATATAGCTCTGTCAATTCTATATTGTGTAGTTAGGAGACATTTTCAAAGAGGAGGTCTGATCATGAAGCCAAAGTATAAGCTATCCTTGGTAGGACGAGTATCTTAATAAAGCTGAGGTTGCTGATACCTCACTTTGTTATAAGCATATACAGAAGAATTGAGTTTTAGTGGATGCTTTCATATATAATTCCCATCACATATGAATTTTCCATTTCCTATTCTCTGTGCTCCTCACTGACTGAACAGTAAATAAAATCTCAGTTGGCATTTCTGCACTGATCTCTTTCTTGGGACTGTATTTTGATATGAGCACCTCATCCATCTGCTTGCTCTCAAATTTCCTCTTGGGTGTAGAACACAGGTGCTACTGAAAGAGAATTTGTTGAATATTTGATAAAGTTTGCCTTATGTTTACAAGTAAGGAAAGGTCACCACCCTTGTTTATTGGGATTTCAGCTACCCTGTGCTGTCTGTGTGGAACTATTGATGTAAAAGATATCAAGCAAATAGGTGAGCATAACCTTTAAGGTAAAAGCCAGTAGTTTTTAAAGACATAATTTACTACATTACAACTTTAATAATATAAAACCATAAGCATTTATTGGTTTCAATAATATGAAGAATTGTACTGATGAATGGTGTCTTGAAGACTAAGAGTATTCCTGGAGTGAACCCCATCTCATGTGTCTGAACAGGCTCTATTTCACAAAACATTTCAGAATATCATTACACATTTTTTTGCTTCCTATTCCAATAAAGGTATTTCTATGTGTATTCAACATTGCAGCTAGTTAGCCCTTTGAAGGCAGACATGACTGATTAGTACAGAGCAGATTTCCTTTCCATCAGCCCCTTTATGTGACTTCCCCAGTTTCACCTGAGTTTACGAAGATCCTATGAATCTGTATTATTGCAATGAAGGATATTGAAGATCCAGACAAAAAGAAGGCTCTGCTGGATATCATAATAAATTGATGAGGATAGCATTGCTCGGTATTTTACTAAAACAGAATCTTTGATACTGCCTTTGGCTTAACCTCTAAAGGTTTGTAAATTGTTAAAGTGAAAATGTACAACTGCATCTTATCAAATGACAAATTGAAAATTAGACTTTTAGACAGCTATGTTTAGCACAGGAAGGATTATTTTCATTTTAGAAAACAAATGTATGGAATATGTGGTTCTCTTAAAATAGTCAGTGGGAATATTGTCAAATACCAAGTAGCTGTGCTTCTTTTGAGTATTTAAAAATCTGTCATGTGTTTCTTCCAGAATTTATTGCAGTATAATTTTAGGATCAGTTCCTGCAATTTTTCTTTAAAAGTAAGAGCTTCAAAACAAGTCACATTAGCATTATTTTGATTTTAAGGAAACTGAAGTTTTATCTTGGTCTGAGAACTGGTGTTAAGATCTTCTAAAACAGGATCCATTCATCAATACAGTAATGCAAAGATAAGCTCATAATTTGAGTATGTGGCATTGTAGTGTTAATTACCTTGCACACACTGAGAAGGTTCCTTCAAGCTTAGTCTTAATGCATCAAACTGAAAAAGAAAACACAGCTTCTTTTTTGTAGGTCAGTCACAACTGAACATGAAATTAATGCTTTTGGTTAAAAGCCCACTTTCAGTATGAATCTTACTGCTGTGTTCTGCATGTTTTATGCTCTGCCTAACAAGTAACGGGCCAGTCCTCCAGACCTTCATTGAATTGAGGCTTATAATGCCTTTTCCTGAGCAAAGTAGTTTAAGAGGCTTTACTGAGGAAATGGAATAGGGGTCAAAAGAGCTGAGTACATTTCAATCAGCACTTTAGATGGAATAGCCAAAGTTATGTATGGTAGCAAGCCAGATATACTTTTTATCTCACAACATCATCTTTATTTTCATGAAAGGCTTTTAAAAGCATGAATGTGTTTATTTTAGATTTGATAGAAGAGATTTTATTAGATTTCAAGGGAAGATGGTTTTTTATTCTCTGCAATTTCTTTATTCTTAAGAAAAAGGGGAGCCTTGAAAGAGTCTTAATAAAGATCTGTTTCAGATGCAAAATGATGGCAATTTTCTTCCATGCCGCAACTGGCAACAATCTTCTCAAGAGTTTTACATTTTCTGAGTTGCAGGAGTAGCATTCTATCCTAAAGTTTTTCAGCCAACTTACAGAAAAAGCCAGCTGATGGATACCTACGGATGATGATATAGCAGCTTTATCACCACTTTTGATGAATGAAGGAATCAATGTCTGCCTGAATCAAATCTAGATCTTGAAAGAAGATTTAGATAGCTTTACATTGCATTTTTCTATTATCTCAGTGACAATTGCAAGGATATATATGAACTATATAAAATAGTTCCCTCAGCATGGCAGACACTTAACTAGAAGTATGATCACTACCCTGCTGGCAGGAACATGCCAGCTCAAAAACAGCTCCTCTCTAGTTTTTCGCAAGTGACCTAAGATCAGATGCCACCAGAGTGAGGTAAATGCATCTGGAACTATTTCCTTTATCCAAGATAAAAAGAAAAGTGTTTGAAATCTGTATGTCTTCTTATTGTATGTCTTCTATGTGGGGACTTGATCCCAATATGTCTGTCTCAGTCAGGACACTGAAATAGTCTATCTCTTCAACCACCGCATCAGTGGTGATATTTCTGAAACAAGCCAAGAACACCTAAATTAGCTGCAGATGCCAGAAGGATAGGCTAATTCCAGATGGCAAAAACATCTTGAAAGTGTCAGGTGTCTAACCTGTGTTGTAATCCTTGTGCTTTTCCTGAAGTCTTCGTTGCAGGTCCTGCAAATGCATTTGATAAACCTGCCAAGGTCACAATTAATCATCTACTCCTTGTAGGTTTATTAACTAAGAGAGACTTAGGAACTAATATATCTAAGAAATGTTATACTTTCCACTCAGTATTACTGAAGAGTACATAGCACACCAGAACTTTTCTATTCAAATATTGGCAGCAACCTGTGATCTTTTATTGGCAAAGTAGTTTCATATGGACCCAATGGAGTCTTTATCAGTAAATGATAAAACTCATTTACCACAGAAGAAAATACTGAAGGCCTGAATTTTGTATTCCAAAGAGGGTCAGGAGTAATTTCCATCTTTTATTTTAGGAATATTTTTTCTTAGTCCTATTGCTCAAGAAGGATACTCTTTAATCTAATATATCCCTAATCATCCACTGCGGATTGACACTGGCACATTTCTTAAAGATAGAATGGTATATTAATTTGGCTAACAGTAATTATTCTTTCTCATGATGAGGTCTGGATCAGTGTCCCCTCTTTTTTACTGGTGGCATTCTCTCAGGACTGTCAGGTCCATGGCATACAGCCACCTCCCCTCTTATGTCTCTCTAGAGGATGATGATGGCAGCACAAAGCCCATATTTACCCTTCAGGTTCTTAAGCTTTTGTTGTTCTGATGGTTCTGTTTTCACTTTGTTATTGGTATCAGTCTACCAAAAATTAAAGGAATTTTAAAACAGAAAGTATCTACTTATTCTGAGAACAGATTGGGAAATTAAAAATTCAGGTTGTTTAAACATATCAGTTCATGAAAGTGTTCTACGTCCCACCTGACTTGATCATGACTGTTTTAACCTGACTAAGTACATACATTTCAAAAAAGTCTTTCCCAGGTTAGGAATATAAGTTTCTCAAGATGCAAATTGCCCAAGATATTCTCCATTTCAAAAAGTGGATATTTTAAGCAAAATTTACATCACTTTGCTCTGTTGGCTACGTAGCATATACTTTATAAATTTCTGTCTTGACACAAAAGTTTGCTAATGGTTCTGAGTTAATGTTTTAAATCCACCAGTGTTATTTAGGGTCTTGTTGGAGTTGATTTTTTGCAATCATGTGATTTGTGAAATTGCCATCTTCTCCACCCTTACGACAGATGAAAGAATTTTCTATTATTTTTCCCCATGCCTGCAAAAAAAAAGGTTCTAACATTCTTTAATGAGTTATTTTCTGCATACAGTTTTCCACCCTCTGGGATGCTATCTGCTTCTGTGCTGTCCTTATTTCTTTTGTCTGCAAGCTGAGCTGTTCAGTGTACTTGTTTGTTAAACTGTGTGGGTAACATTAGCAGGCTAAGATAGAGGGACAGTGTTGCACTGTAAAATCATCCAAATGTCAGGCTTGGATGCACTGGACACATTACTTCATTCCTTGTAACTCAGTTCTTATAATAAATGGAAATGTTTCTTCAGATTTGGGAGTAAAATCTACAGCTTTCCTACCATCCATACCTATGAGACAAGATTTAGTATCTATCTAGTCATGGTCCTGAATTTCATCTTTCAAATGAGCTCCGAATCAGCATATGGACCACTCACATGTTTCTAACTTCTAATTTTGAAGTAAATATCTAGGGAGATTGAAGTTTGGAAATGTAGAGCATCTATTAAGAATACTGTGATTCCATTCTCTTATGAGCTTCATTGCTGAGTCAATGAATCCCACTGTGACACAACGTCTCATGTTCCAGATATTTTATGCCCATAAATTTTTGATAGTTACCTAAACTCGAAGTATTGTCTAACAGAAAATAGTGAATTGTGTCAACAAAGGGAAAAAATGTATGAGTGTCATGAAGGGAAATTTCTTAAAGAAACATGAATTATAGATAATAACTTCCAAAAACATATATATAGGCCAATATAAGAATTCTGATTTTTAACAGTTGGCTTACACATTTAAAAGAATACATATTAATTAATTTTAATGTTGCAATTTAATTTGTTTCCATGAGCATGAGAATTGGCCTTTGAAGCAGGTGCTAGAGAGACCTGTACTTGAATATAGGAACAGGCACATTCTGAGAATGCATTGGAATTTAATATTGGGAACAGCCCATAGTTCCAGGGCATTTAGAAAGATTTATTGAAGGGATCTGCTGATACCATTGTACTGTGTAGAATACACATAAACTTATGAAGTGAATGGTAAAGTATTAAATAGAAATTGAAAAGGAAAGATAAGCTTTAATTAATTTGGTTTCATTTGCAAATAAATTAAATGTGCTTATGTAGAGATAATGATAATGTAAGGTCTCAATTATGAGTGTGCTGCTTCTCTTATCTGCCCACAAATGCAACTTGGTAAATGTTCTCTGTGGACAAGTGTTTTGGGAAGTCTTAGGTATGACTGAGGTTGATTCATGTTCAGAGTCACTTAAGAAGGAAAGAAATACTTCTTAATCTTAAGATTTATTTGTCAGAACTTATTTCAAATTTATTTTCCAAGTTTAGTTAGAAATTAAGTTATTTAAGTATCTACCAATATGGTGAGAACTGGAACCAGATGAGATATAAAATTGTAAGGAATCTTTTGTGTAGTCCAAAAAAATTTGACCACATTCATGTAAGTTTTTTTGCATTTTCTGATTCACAGACTCAGTTGTGACTAGTACCAAAAGTTCTAAAGAGTCCTGCATGAGAGGCTGTTCTCAGTTTTTATTGCTGCACTGCAACAACTCACCTCATACAGCTTTCACAAGCTATGAATCCCTGTGAGATTTCCACTCCAGAATTAGGTTCCGTAGACTCATGTATTGGTAAGTTTCAGGGAAGAACTGAATTTGTATACACATCCAAGACTGTCCCAGTCTCTAAAATTGGAAATTTGCTTATCTCAAATTCTTTCTTATATTACACCCTGCTGAACAAAACAGAATAGATTTTTTATGCCGTAGTTAGGTTGTCCAGGCCCAGCTGAGGATTCTTTGCTTATATTTATGTGGCTGCAGGAAAACACTAAACACAGATGCTCCTGCAATATTGAATGATAAGTTGTGTTTAAGTGATTAAAATTTTTTATTATTGCTGTTGTCATTGTTCTCAATTAGAGTGCACTCTACTTCATAAGTAACTAAAAACAAGATCTATGTTTTAATAGCAATTAAAGAGGTATGGCAGCTTATGCTCCTATAATAGCTCATGGTAAATATATAAAAGATTTTTGCTTGAAGGAGAACTAGTTAGCTATATGGAAGGGTATAAGATAATTTAGTATTGTCCCAATCAAAGAGATTAAGAGGAAAACAAAGTTTTAAAAATGCATAAACAGAATCACAAGTCCAGAAGTGTGATTAAGCTTGAAGAAATTATGAAATTTAAAGCTAGTCCATTGTAGAGCACAGAAACTCTGCGAGTCTTCAACTTTTATAACTGCATATTTGGCAAGCTTGCATTTGTTAGGTGAAAGATCTGCCTTGCTCTACAATCCACAGAAGCCATGTATTATCCCTGGGGATTTGGCAGTGTAGTAGCTTGGATTTTACAATATTCTTTGCTCCATTAGAAAACCAAACCAAACCAAACAAACAAACAAAAAAAAAAAGGCAAATTGAAAACACTACATGAGAAAAAGAAGCTTCTTTAACATTTCTTTATTTCAAACCTAGCCCAAAGACAAAAAATTTGTTAAGATAAGATTTGATAAAATGTATGTCTCAAACATGTAATGTGTATTCAGAAAGTTTTTTTTTAAACGTCAGAAGTACCTGTAAGACAAAAAAAAAAAGCTTCTGTTTTCCTGTCTTCTTATGGTTTTTTGTTTGATTTTTTTCCTGATTTCTTCATGATTGATAGGTCATTTTGTTAATCTTTGAGGAATTTTTCATTCTCAACAAGAATGTCACTATGTATCTATCTTCATTTTAACCTGAATTTCTGAATACAACTACAGATCTCCCAGTAGATTATCACAGTGATATTTTTTTTAAAACGTATAGGCACTTTACAAGCTTTTTATAACGTCACTGTAATGAAATGGCAATGGTGGCTACTTGGTAAGGGGACCACACAGGAGATGACACCATTCCACGGGATTCACCCTTTCATTATGCAATTCCTTTTATACCCTACACCTGTAACATTTTAAAACTGATTAGCTAATACTTGAGGTAACAACAGATTTTGTGGTGTAGATATGGACCTGTAAAATTGTGTCTTCCATGCTTGGTACAGTATAGTGATTTTGAAATCCAATACACTAATCCAGAACATTAAAAACATAGTTTATTTTTTTGTACAGTGACTGAAATTATTCTCTGAGGCCATACAGGTTTTTTTGCTTCTATTGTCAGTACTTAAGAGTTCAACAGGTCATTATTTTTACTTTTTTTACATTACAATTGTGTTGTCTCTTCAGTGAGTAATTACAGTTGCTAGAACTAGGCACTATATGTAAGTAGTTTGCATTGTTCCTTCTATAGGACAATATTATGCCTGTGTCAAAATTCAGTTTTTTCTGTTGTTATGTTTCCTGTTCACCTACCTTTATTAGATTCCTCTGGGTTTTTTTCCCCCTCATTATCAGTTTCCCTCATTTCAGTGATTATCAGTTTCCCTCATTTCAGTGATTATCAGTTTCAAATTGCCCATAGTTATGAAGCAGCTCACTAGAATTAGCACCAGCATGACATCACTCCTGATGCCACTGGCATCATAAACACCACGTGAGAGAGGTGTCATCTGCACAGGTTTGGACAACAGAAGGGCTGAATTCTGGCAGCCACTTCATGCATGTGGATGCCAGCTATTTCCAGATCTTAGGGCTGGGAGCATGCCCAGCTACATCGTAGCAGGATATCTGGATGAGACCTGCATATACATCATCCTCAGCCCTTCTGCCCCGTCTTCTGTTGACGAAAGGTGTGGCAGTTGGACTGGAAAGAACCCATGTTCTTCTCAAAGTCCTGATCTGCTCTGCCACTGTGAAACCTGGGATTTCCAAGTGTCCACACTGCCCATATTCTGTAGTGTCCTTAGTGTTTTGTAAGCACTGGTGCTTGCACTGTGGCTACTACGAAAGCAACAGCTGAGTTGTCAACAGGGATCAGCAGTATTTGGGGAGAAACCTCTCACTGTGAATGCAGTCTAGATATGCATTTCTTCCCAGCATATTCAAAAAGAGTTTTAGTTCATAATCAGATATTTAGTTAAAGCTGGGTGTGTGAAATACTTGCATAGGGAGTGCACATCCTTAAATTAAAAAAAAAAGATTTCTTCATATACAAGCAATTGCCTGCATGAAACAGGAAGGTAGAAATTTGTACCTTAGAACTAGAAGGCCCAACACAAAATAGAAGGCTTAACACAAAATAGAAGGCTTTAGGTAATTACAAGTTGGGATACATTTCAAATTCCCTGGTACCAGGTCACTTTGAGGTCCTTGATGTAATTACAGTCCTTGGGAGACCTGTCTCAGTTATGGTGTCCTCTTACCTGCTTGTCTTATTGCAGGTCTAGTACAAATCTCCTTTTGGTGCTGTCAGACACATGTCCTGTCACTCTCAGCCCCATGATCTGTTTCAGGGGTATTTTGCCTTCTTGGCTACATAGATTTCTCCTTTAGGACAGGCAATGTAGTACTTTAAGAGTGTGTAAGTTACTTAAATGAAGGTAAGGGCTGACTCCTTATTTGCATGAATATTTTAAATTAAGCCTTTAGTTCCTAAAAATCAATAATTTATCTGTAAATTCTAAACCCCCCAATTTTCAAGCACATCTTTCTACTAGAGGCTACTAACTATGAATTAATTAATGAACTTAGCATATTCACAACAATGCAGTTACTTTAGATGTTGATGTTTCCTTTAGGCTCATGAATGGATGGATATTTTAAAAAACTGACCATTTGTATTCATAGGTCTGTTTCTATGAACAGGGAAATAAGATTTAATGAAGTGAACTGTTCTTCTACTTAGAAAAATATAAGTCTTAACAGGATATCTGAATGTGTACTTTAACTATAGTTATCTATGTGGTTTTTACTAGTTCAAATGTTTTTAGTGGATTAGTGTACTTAGAACACATAAGACAGAAAATACATAAACAGTGGTGTATAAAAATATTAGTTAACACAGCTTGTAATTTATCTGAAATTATATGAGTTTTTTCTGTGAGGTCTGAAAACATTCTACCCTACCTATTTGCAGTTTCTAGATGTTTTTCCTAATGAAAACTGAGACTATAAACCTGAGGTATAAAAAAGGTAGGAAATCTGACTGTAGATGACAGCAGAAAACCCCCTCCCAGATTTTCCAATGCTTTATCAGCCCACATGTTTGAAACTGCAATAAACTATGAAACTGATAACCAGGAATGATTGTACTATATTAATATATTAGTTTAAAAACCTTTACTAGAACACAATGGATCAGAATACAGCTCATCATAATCCAGGCACTGTAGAGGTTCTCCATTTCCTGCCCTGAAGTGAAAAATTCAGAATGTACTCTGGCTTCAGTACAGCTGATTAAATTGCATATGACAGTGACTGCAGAACATTTCATACAAAGGATGATTAATTGCTTTTCTTTTCTTAATATTAACATGCAATACTTTACATGAAATATTACTTTGCACAAAGAATGCCATATGATATTGATGAAGATTCAAATTAGGCGAGACATTGAATTTTGGTTGCTGTTTTTATGGTCTTCAAGAAAATAAGAGCTTAGGGGCTTTAAAGATTTCAGCTTTTTTAAACAGAGTTTTAGTCTATAGTGTTGAAGGTACCTCTGATTATGTGAAATTCAGGGGGAGAACAGCTTCAATATTTAAATTTCTAAGTTGTGAAGCTGGTTGCAATAATTTCATATAATTGCATCATTTTATAATTGCTTTCAAAGAAAGGTGAGTCCTAAGACGAAAGGTAAGAAGTGGGAAAATGGGACAAGTAACAAACAGTAAAGTTAGGTGAAAGAAAGCTCCAAAATACAATTTGGAAGAGCTGCACTCAGTGTCCTGATCTGGTTTAGATTTTCCATTTGACTTTGGGAAGGTAAGTTAATATGTGTCCATTTTTCATATGTCTTCTCTACAAGTATATTTAAAATACTGAAATGCCTTAAAGTCTAGTGAAATGTCCATTCAAATACTTTCTATTATTAGAAATAGCAATTACTGAAAAGGCCTTCATATATTAATGACAAATGCAGGACAAAACAGAATAGACTGGAACTTTCTGTAATTCAAAATACCACTAATATATCTTTTATTTGTTGTTGTCATTATTTATCCTTTATGTGGCATGTATCATGTTTTCTTTTGAAGCAAGCTCTATGAAATTGCTGCAAAGTAATAATTCTAAACTGCTACGTAATATATTATATGCTGTGAGTATTTACTGTGGCAAAGGGATGAGAAGAGTAAACAATTTTTAGGTACCCCCTGAAGGAACTATTAATCTTTTCTATCATATAAAGTAGAATTTCAGCCCCTAGGTTAAAAATAAGTGCCTGACCCTGAATTATGATCTATCAGTTTTCAACTCCCTCACCTCTTCAAACCTAATACTGTTTTTCTGTGATTTCAGTATTTGACTTCCCTATGCTTTTTTTGCCTCTCGCTACTGTAGATCAGCTCTATGCAATGCACCAGCACTCTAATGCTTTGTCAGTGATTGTTAAGGGAGAATATAGTCAGTCCATATGCCCCCTCTCAAAAGAGCATGCAAGTTCTGCTTAAAGATAAAATGTCTTTACTGGTACAAGATTTTGAATTATTCCTAATCACAAATGTTCTACAGGTTTAGTAGTACTTCAGTGCTTATTTTTTTTATGACTGGCAGTATCAGTCCCCTTGAAAAACTGAATGCTAAAATAATTTATAATGGTGAGAATTAGGCTTTTCCTGATGGTATTTAATGGACACCACCAATATTCAATGTGTTTAGATGCCAGAAGAGTGGAGGGGGAAGGTTTAAGAGACGCCTATTTAAACTGCTTGGATGTCTAAGACACTACTGGTGCCTGTTTTTTCATGCAAAATCTTCCTTGGTTACATATAGATGTGCTCCTTTCGTCCAGGTTTTTAAGTATATCTGATTTTCTTGATTTTTAAAATGTTCAGGCATGTCTAGGATAAACACTTAACAATGGCTCCAAGGCTTTCTTTAGACTGAATAAATTTGAATACTTCACTTCCACATGTTATGAGTATCTTAATTGCTGAGCTGTAAGCCAATCTGGTCTGTCCCTCCTGTTAGAACTGGGTCTCTGCACAGACAGAAAAGTAGAAGTTAGCATTAAAGTACAGGAAGTGGGCTAAAACTGAGCTTTAAAACACAGGAATTTAGGCATGGAGTCTTAGATGTGTGATATGGAATGCCACCATTTAGAGCTTCCATCATTCCTTCTTTTCCTCTTCCTGCATGTGATTTAGACTGTGAGTGCTCAGCACACTGAGCTTTGGGAGCTACAGTCTAGGAACCAAACCCTCTTCTGTACCTTCAGGAGGAACTTAAGTCAAGTGACTACTGTGAAATCTGCTAGGAGAACCCCATGCATTTAAGTCACATCTATGAATGACTACATAAACATAAAGAGTAATTCCTATGCTTTTGGAGTGGGATTGCTAAGTAAATTTGTTTGACCCACTTTTACTTTTGCTTCTGCTTTATTATAAATAAGATTTTCTGAAGAAGCTCTGAGATATCCAGAATATGGTCTTTTAATTACTTTTTGGTTGCATAGCAGCAAAAGAAATGATCACTGCTATACGCCCATCTGAGCACTATGTCTAACTGTGGAAATACTCAGATACGGTAATCTTCCAGAGAATCTAAATGTTCTTTTTTTATTAAGATTCTCTCACTCTGTCTAGTACTAACCGTCTTGGGGAAGACAGTTGATGACTTTAGCAAGTATTTTATCAGGAGACTGTGCAGAGGTAACAACACTTTTAATGCAAGAATTTGAAAACATAGTATGTGTAGGGAATGAACCCAACATTCGCAGAGGAAACTGTGCTGTGATTCAGGAAAAGAGGAAGGTTGTGTTCCCGTTCAAATTCCTCAGCAGGTGATACTTTACACCTACAGAACAGTGTGATGTTTATGACAAAAAAGGCTGTGGGTTTATCAGAAACAAAAGTGGATACATGAACAAATATGGGGCATAAAACCTGGGCTGTGTGCTGTTGAAACATACAGCAGCATTCCTGTTAAACTTGAGTGGTTGTTTGGATGAGGAACTTTAGCAGTGCAAATGACTTTGTTGTAGCTGTTAAAGTATTTGTAGCCACTTCAGCAAGGAGAGACAGATATAAACAGGCTTTGACGGCTTGTTGCAAAACATCACTATGGCTTTTCTTGCCAGGAATCATAAACTGAAAGGGTTGTTATCCTGCTATTTTCTATCATGCAAAATGCTTGTAGGATGACTTTTTCTTTTGCTAAGGCAGTTCTATATATGATGATAAGCAGTTTGACAAGCTATCGAATGTGACACTAAGGACGTAGAAGAAAATGTATGACAGTGTACTGGATTTTACCTTTTTATTAGTACTTTATTAGGGGAAAAGAGAATCTTCAAACACAAAGAAGTATCCCCCAAAGCCAGCCTTATTTACTGTTGCCCAAAGCTACATTTGGTCTGCATTTCTATGGGCAAGTTCATATCTGCTTTGTGAACAGTATGGTTTTTTAACTCTTAAAAGGTCTTTCCTCTTTCACTGATGTCCTTACAATCTCATATGTTGGAAAGTGAAAATTTGAGTAGAGGCCTTGAACTTAAACCCAGCTAAAATCAGAGAAATCTTCATTTTTAAGTGTTTATCTTCACTGTCCTTGTTAGAATGAGGTGTGGATATTTATCTAGTATGTCTGCTTGAAGTAATTGGTAACCCACCTTGCAGCTGAAGAAAAATATTAAAGAAAAAAGTATATTAAGTCTGACATCACAATGAGGGTTTGAAACTGAATTGCAGACATATACTGTGGTGCTTCTCATCCCATGAGATTGCTGGCTTCTATGTTATGGAGGAAGGCCTGATTAAAGAAAAGGTTGAAAGTTAATACCCAACATGCTATTTGGCAGCTTTTTCATTTCACTTATAGCTAGGAGCAGGTGGTGTCATTTAAAATTAAATACTTCATGTCTACATTGGCAGGAGAGCAGAATTTAGTGATGAAATATCCCTGAAACTAATATCATTAATTGTTCTCCAAATTTATTTATATTTGCATACAATGATGCAAGTACAATGAAGCACCATCTATTTAAATTGCACATTGCACAGAGTTTAACTCTAAAGGACAGTAAAGTAAAGGCAGGAAAGGACCATAATAATTTCAGAAAAAGAGATATCACAGAAATATTGTCCTTTTTACACTGAAATGAGAAAGCGATATTTACCATCTCTTTAAGATGAGATTTAAAGGAAATACCTTTAAAGCTTCCTAATTTGTAGTATTATTTTACAGTTTGCTTGTGTTGTAGTGTTAATCTATATGAAAATGTATATACCTTACTATACTATGTAGTTTATGTTGGATAAAATGGTAATTATGTTACATTTATATGCTGAAAATTGATTTCAGTAGTGCACTATAGGTATCTAATGGTTATTGGACATTCCTGTGCTAAAAAAAAAAAATCTTTAAATAAAATTGACCTTTACAGTTAGAGACTATTTGAGAAAAGAATTAATACCAAGAACAGGCAGAAGGTACTGTGTCTTGAAAGATATAGTGAGTCAAGTTATCTGTTCTCTTCTGTATATTCTGTTCTACACATTCAAGTAGTGCTGCAATATTTCCATTTGGAGTAGTTAAGACCAATCTTATAAATTCAACCAGTTCTCTTCGATATTTCTGGTAACTAGATTTTTTCGTCTGTTGCTGTCTCAGTTTGATTTACCTCATAAAGCTTCATTATGTTACTCAGAGAAAATTTCTGTGTTCTGTAAAAGTAATTAGCTTAAAGAGCACCTTAATACTCTTATTTCCTAAATAAATATGTTGCATAATGAGGCTTAATTTTGGCTGAGCAGCTCAGAGTCTCTGGACATGACAACTGCAGCTTGGAATAGTTTCTGTCTTACATTTTCTTTTTCAGAGTAACTAATTAAGTATCAAAATGCTCAGGAAATACCTACCAGTTACTGTTCACCTCCAGCTACCTGCTAGTTGAAAACCATTTTATGTGCATAAGAGATGCTCTTTCACCGTTACTTTCCACAGCTTTAAATTTCATGTCACAAAGATTTCTGCAAGAGAAAAAAGCTGACCTCAATCTGGTAGCATTTTATTACCATTGTATGATTTTAATACTGACAGACACAATGATTATAATAATTAATTTTATCATAATGACTTTCCTGTTACTGTGATGCATTTTTTCATTATCAGCCGATATTAAGATCTAATTTAACTTATAAGATACATATCAGGCAATTAATGTTGACCTAAAAGCAGCATTAGAGTTTCATTAAAACTCATCAGCGTTATAGTTAAATACACTGAAAAACCTAGCAAATTTAAGAAAAATTGATTACATGTTTTACTTATTTAATAGTTGTTTTTGGAAGAGATTTACTGGCACATAAGAGCAGTGATGTAATTTTTTTAAAATAAAAGCTCATATATAAATATATTCCTATATTTTTACGGAAGAAGTAAACTGCATTCCAGGAAGTAACTGAGTTTTGATTATTTCTGGTTTTGATAACCCAACCGAACAATATAAAGGAATTGTAGCTCAAAGGCTGGATGTTTTTTTGTTTACTTGAATGCAGTTCCCCGTATATAGCTATATTGGTATATTGTTCAGCAGTTCAGAACTGAAGCACCTAAAATCATTGTCATGTTTATGAATGTAGGCTGATTCCAACACTCTTTTCTTTGATACTCGAGATATATACTTTGAAAATGATTTGCCACATTTCTTTTAAGTTAATAAAACTCTGAAATAATTTGATTGAGTCATCTATCATTCTTTTCTAAAACATTTTCAAATCCAGCCCTTTCACCCTCATAAAGATTTTTCCATTATCATGCCCCATTTTTTCCTTTATACATGCTATCCTTTTAGCACTACCTTTAAAAAAGACAGTAATGCCAAAGCTTTCCAGAATTTTGCTCAGAGCCACCTATTTCTTACTCTGAATCCGTGTGAGAAAATGCCAGCTTTAGATGGACGGGATGGCAGAGAGATACCTGCTGTTGACAGGTAGTAAACTGTCAGAAAGATGGAACAGTGGCTCCTAGAGTCTGGCCTGAATGAAGGCATGAAGTAAGGGCAATTTAGAACTGAAATTGTCTGTGAGTGGAAGGGGAGGAACAGCTAGCCTTGAGTAAAGAGCATGATAAAAAGTTTAAAAGAAAAATAATAGAAGCAGTGTATAAAATCAAAAGTACTTGGTCAACTATTTTGTGTCATGATTTTAAATAGTAAATTTACAAAAAATTGCCATACAGTTGTACCATTTGCTTTTCTTCTAATCAAACTGTGGGATTGAGAGATATTACTTTGTTCTACAGAGAACATGTATCAATGCCTAAAACACCTTCACACGCCTGCTTCAAAGTCACCAGTCTGAATCCAGCATGCTTCCCACGCAACAGGCTTTGAATTTCCAAATCCCCTTTATTCTGTTCTCCAAAAAGATTGTCTCCCTAAGCTCTGTGCTAGCTGTATTCATGCTTCACATATCCATTTGCTTGCTTGGTCTTACTCCTTAATTCCTTACTGCTTCATGTGTAAAAACTCATACAGTGTTAACTCTTATATCAACCTGCTTGTTGTATGGGCTGAACCTGTTAGTGTAAACTGAGCCACTCTCTTATATATTAATCTTTCCAGCTTCACAAAGAATTTTGTTGATTCCTTTGGTCTTCTGGTCTGTGTGTTTGCGGTAAAAAGAAGCTGGGGTCAGGTGAACGAAGGTGAAATACAGAAACAGAACAATTTTAGGAAAAAAAATGCTATGAAGAGAAAAAGAAGCAAAGGAGGAAGAAGTAAAGAAGGAAAAAAGTTGGGAAAACTGAAAGCAGCATTTGAATGAAATATAAAAGAATCATTCTTATGAAAACTGGATTATAAGTGCATATTGACCAGCTTTTACTTGCTCCCGAGAGAGGTGTGTTTACTGTCAGCATTCAGCATTGCCTCCACAGTTCACTGGTGTGAGATTGCAATTACACACCTATGAACTTCCTGTAATTACTTGTCATTAGTGTGAAAATGAGCCTCCAAGGATGTTGATTGCACACACGTCTCTGCCCATATAAAGGGTTCAATGAACTTCTGAGTTGTGTAATGAGTGTTGTTACTCCCTTCCATTCTCGTGATTTGATTGTGCAATACATAAAACAGTACAGCTCTTGAAAAGCCTCTGTTGTAGGTCTTCTCCTTTTTATTTTAAGCATACATTACTGAGAGAAAAAAAATAGTTTTATATTCAAGCAAATCAGTTTTGAACCCTGATTTCCAATCTAGCAAATAAATCTGCTCTACCAACTACATTTTTCACTTTTCCATTAAAATCCAGAGTTATCATTAAATAAATATGTATAAGTAGGATGTTTGCAAGAAGTTCCTTTTGAAAGAGCAGTATTAAATATAAACGACCTTTAATGCACATAACCTCACTGAATTAGTTTTGCATATCTCATCTTACTTTCAAACTGGTCTCAAAAGTAAAAATCAATATGAATATGTTCAGAATTTGTAGTGTGGTGTAGAGAGTAAGCTTTTATATTCTCTGAAAGACCTGGTAAGGAACATATTTTACATCTTCAATTTAAGAATACTTAAACACTGAAGAAATATATATAAGAAAATGCAGAGAATTTTCACCCACTTTGATGCTCCAAATGAATATAGAAGTTCTATGCTCTTAGAAAAAGGTGTCCTTAAATTTTTTCTACAACTGTCAAGTTACTAAATATATTACTTGAATGCATTAGGAATTTATATTAGGAATATAAAATCAAACAGATCAATGAGGAAAAATCCAACCTTTATGGTTTATTCTTATAAATGGTACAGATGATACAATATATGCAGTTTTCTATAAAGAGATGCAAAACTGCAAACAATAACTAAAAAAAGGTATTCAGAGTCTGTATTTTTAAAAAATTATTGCACAGATAGTATTATAGGTAAGCTGATAAAATTTTGGACACCATCATCATCCATGGCTATTGTAGGCATGGTGTTCAGAATGTACTCCTTTTTTCTCAGACCTAAATAATTAAAGTTATAAATTAGTTTAGGCAAAAAAAAAAAAAAAAAAAAAAAAAAAAAAAAAAAAACA
>VZRQ01009564.1:961689-976951 GCA_013397975.1 Machaerirhynchus nigripectus
AAGAAAGAAAGGAAGGAAGGAAGGAAGGAAGGAAGGAAGGAAGGAAGGAAGGAAGGAAGGAAGGAAGGAAGGAACTCTTGCAGCTTTTCTTACGTGCAATAGAAGGTTCAGGAAAACCCTGTGGAAGCAAGAAGGAATGCTTTTACCTGAGATCATTGCTGTATGCTGAGATATTCTTTATGAAACTTATCCTTGAAAGTGCTTTGTAGCCACTTGAAACCAAAAATGTTTTCACTGGTTTATGGTTTGGTTTTTCTCCATCAATTCCACCTTTAAGTTTCAGTCGCACATACTGCTACTAAACTTCGGGTCAAAGAGGAAGGGATGGGTGGAATCTGTTTGTAACTGAACTCTCAGTGTACAACATGTTTCAAAACTAAAGCTAGAAATAGATTTAAAATCTAATCTGCATTTATGCCTATAACACTGCTGGAAGTAATTTCCACACCATGGGGACCTCTTCTGAGGGAAGCAGGGTGCAGCTGCAGCAGGGTTTCCCTGCAGCTGTGTACTCAGTAAGAATTTTCCTTCTAGGGAATGTGCAATTTCTAATTATGAGAGAATCCTTATTTGGCATAGGAATGGAAAACTCATCTGCTTGTTAATGAAAGCATTTATTGTCCACATTATAATATGGTGTGTATTGGAGAAGAGTTGTCTAAAATCATTCTGCAAACTTCATTAATAGCTCTCTATAGCCTGGAAATGAAATCTCTCCCTTAAAATGCTAGTCTTAGTCTGTATTTAAGATTAGTTGGGGAAAAAATAGGTAGCTTGTTTTCTTCCACTTTTTTTTTGTTTGTGCTTATGCTTGCAATGCGTGCATAGTTAGCAAATCTGTTTAGACAGTTAGATCTTGGATGTGTAATTTACTCTGAGTGGAAGGATAACTGCCACTATGGGAAGCCCTGCTGAAACCAGTGGGGATCTGCACAAATCACGCTTTTGCTCCCGTGTTTTAGTTAATAAAATAATTTTTTCCCCCTGCTGATAATTTTATTGGGAAAATTAAATTACTGTGTATTTATCAGATTCATAACAAGCATAAAATATATTTACTCATTGTGATCCTAGAAAAGATCCCTAAAGTGGAAATTCAATGACCTTCAGGGATCTAAATCTGAAATCATAATATAAACCCCACTGACTAGTGCTTACCTAACTCTCAAAGTCCTAAGGTTTCAAGGTATCTTCCCACCTGACACCAAAATTCCCTAGTTTTCTGTAGTGTGCCATATATGTGATTGTATGAATACTAGGCTTTAGGAAGGTTGGTGCCTCCATCCATCTTGTCTTCCTGGAATCCAGAAGACAGACCAAGATTATGATGTGGTAGGCATGTTCTGTAGGGTCAGACTCCACATAAGAGATTGCTGTGGCATATTTCTTCCAAAAACGTCTGTGGAGGGGCATGTGGATGTTCTCCTTTGTGTGCCTGCACAAAATCTGCTAACTCAGAGTCCCCACACGTGCTGCACAGTCCTGGCTGCTGCTTCCTGCTTTCTGTGTTATTTCTGCTTCATGTAGCCAGTCTTTAGTTTACTGTCTCTTCTTCAGAGGTTCATGAGGCCGCCTTCTTGTGGCCATGGGAATTTTGTATCTTTCTACAGTGATATTCACTTTCAGTGGGTAATCACGGAGCAGTAGTAGCCCTTTGGAGAAGAAATGCCTTCAGAAATGCTTGATACAGCTTGAATCTCCTCTAACTGTATGAAGGCATCTTCCCAGGCTGGTATTCTCAACACATCCAAGGCATGTCTACTTGGCTCTTTTCATGTCTTTTCAGGTATCTTTATGTCATCAATTGTTAGAGGTTTTCCCCATATATGAAGGTCTCTAATTAACATGGGGTACGGGCTCTTGTGGGCTTAGTATTTTATGTAGGCTATCTTTATTTGCGGCCTATTCTGAGAAGGGAATCTGGCCCTTTGAAATATTAATGAGATTATTTTCTTAATAACATTCACTATACAATCCTTCAGTTCTACTGGGAGTTATATATGTATGCAGTAGAGTAGTCAAATGCATTCCTTATATGTGTAAAAACCCTTTAGGTGTTCATGGCTGTTCTGGAATTCTAATATTCAAGGGAGTGGGAGGTCAGTAAGAAGGCACTGAGCAATCAGTTCTGCTGGTATCTCATATCAGAAGAGACTAATTTGGAGCCAATCTTTTCTATATGGAAGTACAACAGTTAAAGTAATTTGTGCTAAGTAAAGGCCAGCCAGAACCACAGCTGAGGGGCTGCAAATACTCAACAAAGCACAGAAGCTTTTGCTGAGATACTTTTTGATCAGAATAACTTGGCAGTCATGGAAAAAGGTGAACTCATATGGGGCCTTGTCCTCACAGTTCATGTTCCTTAAATGGGTAGTGTCAATTGCTTTACCCCTTCTAAAACTGGCTGATGCCATACAAGTTAACAAGACTCTACATTGTCACAGTCCAGTCAAAATGATTGCCTCCTTTGAACCTTAACAAAACCCTGGCCTTGCTGAAATTGCTCAGATTTTCCATAGATACCACTGGAAAAAGGATTGACATTTTCATGCTTTTAATAAAGCATTCTGAGAAGGTTTCTCTAAGTGTTTTTCTGTATGATAAAATCTGAATATATACTCCTTGTATATATTTATATATGTAAAATACAAATATAATACCTTGTACACAAATACATTTATAAAGCATTGTAATATGTTAGGAATATTCTAGTAATGTGAAGTATACAGAGACGAGTTTTGTAATCAGATAATTGCTAAGAGTATTAGAATCTCTCCTTCCAATAATCTACTTTTAATTTTCTGGATATCTCGTTTGCTTGAGGTCTCCTAATTTTGTTTGACTATGGAAGTTGAGGAAAGGAGTTGGTGTATTAGAGAGCTTAGTCAGGAAGGACTAGACAAGCCAAATACTAAAAACAAAAAAATCATAGATATGCCATTTTTTCTGTTCTTTGTGAAGAAATTATGGGAATGCCATAAGTTCTTCTAACAATGAATAGTAAAAAGTGAAATTACCAGTCTATGTTTTTTGTCCATGCTTATGTGACATTTCAAAACAATTTAGGAAAATCTGTCTTTTCCTTAGGCAAGTACAGCCCTTAGGACACAGAATTTTAGGTTCAGGCATCAAAAGTCCAAAAAGGTTAAACCAACAAAGACATATCATTGTTATAATGAATTTGTTCTCCAGCTGCCCTCAAGCTGAAAGTCATATATGAAGAGACAATTTTGTCTGAAGCCAAGCTAGTGTGACAGATTAAAATACATGGTCTCTCTATGACAATCAGTGTTTTCTGATCATTAGCTGTATTTGCTTAAAGCTCAGGAGAGTCCTGTTGTTCCTTTTCCCACACCTCTGATGTGAGCCTAATGGTACCATCTTATGAAGTTTGCTGTGACTCACTGAGGAATAGCTCTATAAAAATGTTAGAAATATCAGTATTTTTTTATTTATTCTGCATCAGAACACCCATTTGTTGTTTGATATATGGACTGTACTTTGGAAAGAGGCCAGTATTAAAGCTTTTAATTTTCTTCCTGCTGTTGACTCAAAGTAGCTCTAGATTTTATTTGCATGTTGAACCTCAAACCTGAAACCATTTTAGATTTGAAAGTGATGAGGTTTCTGAGTTGCTTAACAGTCTGTGAGAATTTTTTGGTTTTCTTTGCATAGTCTCAGTTAAAATAACCCTTCTATGCTCTTATAGAAGAATTAGTGGAGTAATCCAACTGAGACATCAGTTCCCTCATGCTCTGAGATAGTTTTGCTTGACAAACATGCTCTTGCAAACGGTTCTGATAAGCTGAATATGTTGATGTGCTTCTCAGTGCACACAGATCAGTAGGCAGCAGCTGTAAATGTGTCTTCATTTTCTTAAAGTGTGAAGAATGTACGTGCTATAGAGGGAAAATTATAACTGTCATTTCAGATTTGATATCACCCTCAGCGTCCTAAATGAAGTGGTCCCTGCAAAGTTTGAATACTGAACACTTTTATTTTAGAGGTGTACATGTGCCTCTCCAATTAAAAGCATGCCAGACTTACTCAGAATGTCTGTTTGTCAAAAGGTGGAATTTGGATGTTATGAAATGTTTCTGGTTGAAATGTGGCAGATAATCGTATTTCAGAAACAATTTATTATAAAATTGAGTTTAATGTATTTTTGTCAAGTTTTCCTGTAGGAATTTAGATTCACATATCATACATTTCTCTGCTGCCAGAACAGGATAACTAAAAAATGGTATAGATGTTTTCCATAAAGCATTAATAATCTTTTCTTTTTGCACACTATAGCACTACTGCCCATCATTAGGTACTAGTATGTATAAAATTTATGTAAGCTTTAATGCCCAATGTTACACTGAGAATTTGTACAAAAGGAGTTGTAAGAGAAAAGAAACACTTAGGGGTCTTGCAGCTTAGCATGTTCCTTTGATTTCTTTTCTGATTATACTTACCTGACTTAAAGCATGACTATTATGTTTTAGATAATAGGGATACTGCATTGCCCAAATCTTGTCTACAACATACAGGAATAGGAATGTAATGACGAGGCTTCATTTAATTTAATAGACCTTCTCAGCTTGTCTTTGAAATATCTCAATGACATGTACCGACAAGTAAGGCAGTTCATTTGATACAACCTTAATACAGTCCAGGAGGTATTTTGTATTAATTTGCACTGCCATGACAAAGCCCAGATTGGGCCATTCTGGTGACAAGCCTGTTCTAGTCTCACAGCTGTTAACACAGGTAGACCTGCAAAAGTGGTGGGAAGTTTTAAGATTCTGCTTACAAATCTAGAGATGCCTTTGCATGTAATAATGGAGTTGCCTGTCTGGCTTTTATATATTTAAACCGAGTATTTTAGCTTTTGAGACAGATGGTAAAATCATCAATGAATTGCAACGTGATTGTGAGAAGTGTAGGAAGAGGCAGCAGCTAAAATTGCTGCGTCCCAAGATTGTTTCTAGGTTTGTGAATTCTAACCCACACTTTTAACTACAAACAGGTCTGATATACTTACTACTGGTTATCTAGTTCCTTGTGATCACAGCTATTGCTTAGGAATATTTTAGGTAGTTTTTGATCTTATCCTTCAACAATATATATTTTTGTCTTTTCTACATTTGCATAGCGATATATAGGAATACCTGAACCTCTGGCTGTAGTCACCTGCTTGGGAAATTGGCTAAAAATGGCATTGGTGTGTACTCCCAAAAGCAAACATTAGCATGATCTCTTTAGGGTGCGTTTGTGGTCAGTGCAAAACCAGAAAAATAAATGAATTTTGTAGAAAGTGGTTCAGCAGGGTCTTAACCTCTGCCACCATTAAGAGTAAAGAGAGTGAAGACTAAGTAGTTAGTGCCTAGATTTAGCTACAAGACACATATTCTTGCATGTATTTTTTTCAAATTATGAAACTATTTTACTGAATTCTTTGACTGGAATTAGACCGTTGTTCCAGGTTGCACAGCTTATGCTTTGTTGTGATGCTGCTAATATGAAATTCCAAGTATTCAACCTTGTTAATTAATATGCAGTATGTCATTGTGGAAATGGCTCTACATTTGGATGAGTAACCTTGTATAATTTTAATCACATACAAGTTGCCACTTATTTATATTTTAAATAACTTTCAAGATTTTTTAGTATTTTGAATGTATCCTGCTTTCTAGGATACACAGGACTTATTTCCATATTGAACAGGACGAGAAAAATATCTCCCCAACTAGGAGAAGTAATTATTGACATGCTGTACAGATGCCCCAGTTTTAAAGAATCTTAAAAACCTAAATCTGTGTTACATTAAACCTGTTAATACTGCTTTTCTTTAGAGCACATGTGACGTAACAAAAATTTGTGGAATTTATTATGAAGAATGAGAAAAGGGAGGAATGTATGACAGTAAGTGGGTTTGCTCATAAGCTCAAAGATATTAAGATCCTTTTCCTCAAGGCAGAAATGATAACAGCAGAAAATGTCACTTTAGAAGTAATGTTATTTATTTGCTGCATGCTATGGGGAATAAAACAAATAAATGAAGGAAGGAATGTGCTTGCCCATTCACAGCCATAAAATACTCATTGTTCAAAATATTTCGAGTTGTCAAGTGTACAAGATTCCATACTGTTACTTGAGAAATTATCTTCTTTCCGATGTTACTGTATTCTCCTTAGTTCGTGCTCTTTTTTTGGTTGATCTAGTTTGTTATTTTCAGTGCATCATGCAGAGAAAAATATGTTCTTTCTATTTTACTAGAGCATAGACACTTCAACATACATATTAGAGGTCACTAAATGGGGACAATATAAATTTCTCATTGTCTTGCATACTTGTATTACCTGGTATTGATTTATCATAGAATCCTAGAACCATGGAATGGCCTGGGTTGGAAGAGTCCTTAAAGATCATCCAGTTCCAACCCCCTGCCATGGGCAGAGATGCCTTCCAGTAGACCAGGTTGCTGGCCATCCAGCCTGGCCTTGAACAACTCCAGGGATCTTGGCAACCACAATGTCTCTTGGTAACCTCTTCCATTGTCTCAGCACCCTCACACTAAAGAATTTATTCAAGATATCTAATTTAAATCAACCTTCTTTTAGTTTAAGGCCATTACTCTTTGTCCTATCACTACGTACCCTTATAAACAGTCCCTTGACAATTGTCTTCTAGGCCCCTTTAGGTGCTGGGAGACTGCTCTGAGGTCTCCTCGGAACCTTCTCTTCTCCAGGCTGAACAATCACAACTCTCTCAGCCTCCCTTTCATAGGACAGGTGCTACCGCCCTGTGATCAGTTTAGAGGCTCTCTTAGAACTCACTCTAGCCAGGTCCATGACCTTTTTATGCTGGTAGTCTACTTCATGACTTTGTGGGATTTTTTTTTAACAGGTTATTAGTGTAAAAAGCATGTAAATACATTATACTGTAAATTTATCCAAAATACTTTTTTCCCCCCTTGTGGTTTCTATAAAAATAATTCAGGAAACTGTAGAAGGTTTTGATTGGTCCTTATTAGGCATATTGCAACTGGCTTCATATCAGCAGTCAGATGGCCACCAGTTGTGTATAAACTAGCAACACCAGAATTAAGATTTCAATATTGTATTACTATTTAAAAGAGCTTTGCTTTAAGCAGAGAAAGGATTTTCTCTTACAGTTTAGGAAAAAAAGGAGCTTTTAACTTTGCATGATATTTTAAAATTAAAAAGAAAATATTAATGTTTTCTATTACCCAGTGTAAAAGCTATTTTTTCCTGCCTCTTGGTACAGCCATGAGAGATGTAATATTATAGGTATTTGTAAATACACATTACTAGTGGAACATCTTTTTACACAAAGGACATCCTTAACACCTTAATAAAGGTATTTAATTTGAATTTAGCAAATCTGCTGAAACAGTGCCTTATTTATAAAACTTAAAATTGGTTTGGAAAGGTATATAGTACAATGACTCAGACAAAAGCAAAATATTAGATAAATGGAGAATCCAATTGTATTTTTTTCTAATCCTAGATTTAGTTTATATCTTGAGGAGTGATATCACTAATGCCTTGTCCTTCTTTACTAGAAATGATGATTTTACTAGTCTCCAGGGACATTCAGAATTTCCATGAAACTGAAGGTTTGTTTAATCCAGTCACACAAAATTTTCCAGGATTATTTTTGGAATAGTGATACACAAAGATGTTTAACCACATTTTTCCCTTAACAGCAGGTTACTTCCACTTTTGTTTTAACATGCATGCAATGGTTTATGCATTCATGTGCTCTGGAATTTGCTGTTAAATTTTCCTCCCTAAAAGAGCAAGGCTGTGTTCCCAATGAAGATACAAGCTGGTACAATATGAAAATGGGTGATATGGATTTACACAGAAAATTATAGAGTTCGGAGTTGTACAGTTTGTTAAGCTGGGGTTTGTTGAGTCTAGAGATGCCAGTCATTTTTACCCTGAGTAATTGGACTTTATAGACTGATTATTACAGTGTATTAAAAAGGATCAAAAATTAAAATGGCCAGGCACAACAAGAAAGCTGTGGATTACATGCCTCTTGCAGCAAAATTAACATTAAATAAAAAAAAAAAAAGTGAAGGTGACTTCTACTTAGTTTTTGGTGTTTGTGAGATATGAAGTGCAATTTAATTCGCAGATGGAACAGCATTTCCAAATTATCCTAAAATTAGTGTCTCCTTGAAGAGATGAATAGCACTGTTAAACAGAGAACTCCCTGATGCATGAGCAGGGAGTGCTGCCTTGCTGTGCAGTCTAATCTAAGTCTAATCTATGCAAAAAGTTGCAGCTTCCCCAGCTGAGAAACTCTGAGGACCCGCACTGGATCCTCTCAACAGTGCCAGCAGTGCCAGCCTGTCTACAGGCTTTAATGTCTTAGTTGTCATTACTTTTTAAAAAATGCTACAATTTCTGTGGATATCAAGGTTAGTGACTTATTAGATGGAATTTTTTAAATTTTATTTTTGGGAAGGGTGGTGAATTTTAAGGTATGTTATTGACTTAGTTCGAAAATAGTAAACACATGCCATTCTTTGATCTTCAGTTGGAAAGGCTACAATATTCTAGGAACAACATTTGTTCCAATTAGCTGTAAAAGTCTCAGTTGTTAATCTGCTTGATAATTGTTGTAATTTTCATAGTAATAGTGACCTCATTCTTTTTAACCTGCTTTATCTCTCAAAATAATTTTCACGTTCACTTTCATTTTTACCTTGGGCAAGTCTATGATGGTACCAAGTGACTGCTTGGATGATTCAGTTTTCCTTACTTCAGTCTGCTTCTACAAAGAGTAGTGACTCTTGCAAAATAACATAGGCAGCCAGTGTGGATTCTTCTGTAATGCATAAAACAGTAAAAAATGCAAGAAAATGATCTCAGAGATACTGCTTTTCAGAGAAAATATTCATTAACTTACCTGCAGAAACAAAGGTCCAGCATAAATCCTTCAGTATAACTTTTTTCCTTTTTTTTTTTGATTTTTTTTGTTATTCAGACTAAAAATATAAACCTTAAATTTATTTAAACCTGAAAAAATATTGTGAAAAATTAAATTTATAATTAAATTTATAATCCCTATTACCTTAATAGAAACTTATATAATATATAACCATAAATGACTATAAGTATTGCATATTAATTATCGAGGGTAAAAACTAGGCTCAGTTGTCATCTAGGAACCCAAAAGTGACTTTATCTTGTATGTAAAAATGAAATAAAAATAGATCATTATTATCTTTTTCATTAAAACTCAGCTATTTTTATGTTGGAACAGTTCTTGGTGAATTTTGTATATTATGCTTTCTTTACTATCCATGCACTCTGGACAGTAAAATAAGTATGTCAGCTGGATACACAGAATCTTCTAAAAGCAGACAAAACTCAAACTTTCCCTAGCATACGAGCTTCTGATATTTTCCAGCAATTACTTCTGCATCTCACGATTGCATCTCTGGCAGTGAGTCCTCAATATATTTTTATTCTTCACTGGCTGCAGATTGCTCAGGCTTCACACAAAAGATTCAATCTTAAAGTACTTTTAGATGAAGTTCTTTTGACTGTGAGTAGTATAGAGTGACTGACTCATTTCAGATGTGGTCCCATAGAGAAAACATGGCATATCTACTGCAGTGGAAGTGAAATCTAAAAAAGAAAACCGGGGAACTGAGGTTAAATTGAGAGTTTTTAAAAAGAGAAAATTGTGTGATTAAATGCTAGCCAAGAAATCTTAGGGTTTAATGCATTATGCTTTAATTCTAAAATGAATATTTTTAATCTAGTTTTGCATCACTGATTTTTAATTTTTTAAAAAATTTTATTTTTTAGTGGCAGTGTGTTGCCATGGCTAGAAGAGAAGCAGTAATACGACAATGCCTTTGTGATGGCTGAGATGAGGTGATTTCTTCCTCTGAGCTTAGCAGCTTCCTGAGCAAACCATTTTAAAGCAACAAAACTAGATATAACAAATGTGTTATTTAGACAGGTTTTGCTACATTTTATCAGACTGCCCCAAGAAACTTTGGCTTTGCTGTTCTCTTATTCCCTCACTCACACAGCTATCATGTAATATAATGGTATTTAGCAACTTGCATTTGGAACCTGATTCCACTCAAGGTCACTAAGATTTCAAACCCTGTAACCTATGCTCAGTAATCGACCTGCAGTTATTACTGCTCTCCTTTAGCATTGCAGTATAAAAAGAAGGACTTCTGAGAATTTTCTGAGGAAGAAAAGCCCCCCAGAAATTATTTGTTAAACTGGGAAATGCAATATTGGTTAGTGTATTCTGGGCCAGTGAAGGGAGCTTTGCTGTTGTCCTCTCTAAATTTAGTACCAAGTAATTTAGAAAGCTAATTTAATGTCAGATGATGTCCTGCATTTATTTCAAGGATATCTTTTGAACAGATAGATTTTAATGGAGAACATTACATGATTTTTAAGTCAATATAGAAGCCCAGATTCTTTTAATCTAATCATAAGCCCTGAGCAGAGACACCCAAATTAACAGCACAGTTGCCTAGCTTCCCTCTAAAGTCAAGGGAGAGAAATGGGGAAAACTAATACAACTTGCTACTGGTCTACCTCTCAATGTCAAGGTCCTCTCTTTCCACTGGCTACAGAGCTTAGCATGATTTTCATTTTAGGCTATTGATTTAGCTGAGAGAATCCAAGTTTGCTGAATTTCTCATGGGATTTCAGAAGAATGTTGAGAGAAGGTCTAGTAAACAAACAATTCAATCAGTCTCCATTTAACCTCAGGTCTTAGACCTAAATGTCTTCTCAAACTCAATTTTGTAATTTTAATTTACTAAATTTAATATGCCTTTTAAACTTCTCCAAATAGGGTTAATACCTTAACAGTAACCACTGCTCTCTCACGTTTGTCTCTCTCTGTTTTGGACGTCAAAGCATTTCAGCACAAAGTATTAATTGCCAAGTTAAATCAACCTTTTTCTGATGTCTCATTCCAGGATGTGTATTATGTTAATTTAGGGCTATCAAAACCCCTAAGTATTTATTTATTGTCTCTCCTGCATACAATAACCTCTTTTTCGGCCAGAGAGAGGTTCATATAGGAAGTCTCTCTAAAGAAGGCAAGATTGCAACATATATTCCAAATACAGAGAAATTAGTTGAAATAGTTCTCTGGTGATGGCTAGGGAACTTTTCTGATGTAAAAACAAGTATCCTTGAATTAGGAAAAAAAGCAACAGTATAAGCCAAGGATGATAGTGCTAAAAATCTTTAAATCTATTACTCTGACCACCCAAAGGGCTCTGAATTAGGGCCTGAATATGATTCGTTTTGTGGGTATTTGTCCATATGCTTTATTGGACATTGAAACATACCAATGAGGTTAAATCCAATGTCCATTGAATCAAATGCAATTATATCCCTTAAATCTAATAAGCTGTGTGTCAGTCTTGTAAATTTTACAGTAGTCTGCACTGTATTCTAATAGCTGTCTGAGTCTAATGCCTGTGAGGCAATTGGGTGCTCTCTGTTCATATATTATCTTACATAAATGGACAAGAGATTCAGAAATTTCGTAGGGAGCAAGTGTTCCTCCTTGTTTGCATAAGGCTTTTTTCTGTTAGATAAACAAGTCCTCTAAACAAGACCCTCAGGTCAGTAACACATTTTAATGCTGAAAAGGATGTTTTTTAGCAGCATTCACAATTCTGTAATAGAAAAGAAAATATTTAAGGTTTGTTTGTTTTTTTTCCTTGGAAAACCTAGAATTTCTCAGAATATTTTTCTCCTTTCCCCCCCTATGAATAGGAACATGTTTACATATGCACTTCAGTAAGTACCATGAAAAACAGTGCCTGTGTAATAGTGACATTCATAAATCTATGTATTTGTTGCAAGCTTTCATGTTTTTCAGATAAGTCATGACAAGCTGTGGCATTGTTACATATTATGCCTGTTGGAAAGAAGAGTCCTCATCAAAAGCAAAATGTAGTGCAATACTAGACTGTCATCTTATTATATCAGAATAATAATACTTTTGAGCCTTGTTGCTCACACTGTTCTATAAATTAATATTTGAAACCTGTAAGATTTAAAAGGTGAAGTTTGACATACATTTTTTACAGTCTTCTATCAATCTGTTGTTGCTTTCTTTCTTTTCTTTTTTTTCCTAATCTCTCATTTTGCAGAGGAAATTAAATAAATCTTAGGGTCAGACTCAGGTGTCCTTATACATGAGCAATAGCCCTGGTTTACAGGAATAGCACTCTCAAATTACGGCAACAAGCTTTCAGGTAAGTTACTAATCAGTTTGGGGACAGGTTCCAGACTCAAGTCAATGTTCAAATTACACCTGAAAATAAGACATTAAGAAATTCACAGTTGACTGTGGCTTTTTATATGCAACATGTGTAATTTTTAAAAAGAAAACAAATATATCTATATGCACACAGAAACACACAGACACACACACACGTATATAAAATTAGCCCTGGGTAGCTTTGTTTTCTTTAGGAAACACCAATGATAAGAACTAGTCTCTTAAAAAGCCTTAAAAATTCTTATTATAATCAAGAAATTACAAAAAAATTTCCATGTTTAACTTCTACCACTGACCGTGGCTTGTTTAATAAAGATACTATTATTTTTAAATTGAATTTAATTTATTTTATTGTCATCTCACTGACTTTTTAACCTGCTGTAGAATAGCAAATAAATATTGTTAACAAAAATGGTTTTGATGTTTTTGTTAGCCAACACATTTTCAAACACTCTGCACTTCAAGTGTCTTATTTATGAAAAATAAAGAGCACTTCATATTTATGAATATCTTTTATAAGACAGTTTTTATACCACAATTTGAAGGCTGAGAAGTTTTCAGAACCTTTACTTAATCCTTGCCATACTCTTAAAATAGCAAAACAAAACAAAAACTCACACCCAAGCTTTCCCTATGGGTGCAATGTCATGAGCAAAATGTTGACTCCTGAGTGATAGAATGTGACACACTCCAAAAAAAGGATTTTACATAGAAATGCCATAGCTCATCATTTTAGTGTCTCTGTCAAACAGAGAAAAATTACATCTTCATGAGCAGTTGGTTACTTTTTCTGTTCAATTTATGGCTCTTTTACATTGTAACAGTGGCATTTGATAGTGGAAAAGTTGGAGGACACAGACTAAGTAATTAATGATTTTCTAGTGTTCAGCAAGATAATGTCAATGAACTAGGTGTCATGAAGTAGGAGGGAAGAGGAAAGAAATCGTGAAAAAAGAAATTTTAACTTCATTTTTTTCAAGAGAATAGTAAAATCGTCACTATTTAGTGATCCACAGGGCTCATATATCAAGCATAAATTTCTGTGACAGGCTATTATCTGATAACTATTTCTGACATGGCCTTAGGATTCAATCACAAGTTATTTAAAAGCTATCATTTTTAATTACTTACAAATAGTTCTAATGAGCATGTTTCAGAATTTTGCTATTTTAAACCCTTTTCAAAAACCTCATTAAATAAGGATTAATTTTGACATAGTTCTAAGTAAGAAATCTAAAATGATAATCATCAAATTGGCTCAACCTTGTTTGTGTAGGAGCAATAAATTTGGTTAAAGTAAGATGCAATTTGAATTAATAAAGATTCTGACATCTCTTTCTTAGTACCTTCATGTCTATGATGCTCAAGAAAAAGAACATTTTATGTGTTTTGTTATTATGTAAATGATATGTATAAAGTACTAAAGAATGGTAAGTGGAGACTGAACTTTTTGATTGTCACGCCTTTGAGAAAGTTGTTGATTTTAAAAAGAATGTCTCAATTTCTGTGTATGTATTTTTTGAAGAACAAACTGTCTCGCATTTTCATTAGCTCAAGGGCTTGGTTAAGCATTTTCAGAAATGAATATTAGTGGTTAAAATGTGTTGATAGCAATGCCATAGTACATGCCAGCAAAAAATTTAAATAAACATAGAGTTGCAGGGAATGGGTTTTACTTAACCAAACTTGAATGTCTTATAACCTCAGCATCTGAAAGCCAAAAAAGCATTGAAATTTTTTTAATCACTAAAGCTAAAAACTGAGGCCAGCTGAAATAGTCTCTGCTTTTATTATTTTCTGTTTTCTGTTGTGTTTGCCGTAGCATATAAAACATGTATTGTATAAATTTCATGTTTATTTTACCTCTCTTTAGAGGAGAATCTCAAGTTCTCTTTAAAAAGACTTACTCTTTATGATTTAAAAGATGACCATAACAATTTGCTTTCATTGCAATCAGACAGGTGAGATGGCTTCCCTGATTGTAGATTAGGTTTAAAAAACTAACAAGAGAGATAAGACATGCCCCATTTATCTCAATTAAGGCCTTATCTAAGGTGATGTTCTGTGGTCAGAGAATTAGGTATTTGTCCAGATGCCATGGCATTTAGCTTTTTTGTTGGAGAATTTACTTTTTGGCTGAACTTGGAAATTAATTTGTCTTGGAAATTGTTTCTGTATTCCTTGTCACCCACATTATGCTTGTGATTATGCCTTGCTCTCCAGCTCTCCTCATAAAAGAGCATTTGGGAATTTATGGCAGATTCCCTTCCCATGTATAATGGAGCTAGGCAGCAGAGGGTCTGGGAACTGGAGCAGGGTCCTGCACTCTGCAGCAGTGGATGAAGGTTGCTGGTTTCTCATGCCTGGGGAATGACACAGCCAGCAACTAGGAAGCCTTGCAGATAAATAATTGAAGCCAGCTGGCACACACATGGGAAAGATAACAAGCCTGGCAGAATGACACCATAGGAGAGGTCACTCAGGAGTTGTGGCTGGACTTACAAGGGAGGAGAGTATCAGGATTCTATCCAGATACAATCTGTACATAAAAAGTGCCTTACATAAATGTGTACTAAAGGGCTTTGGACTATCTGGGAATTAATTTCAGCTGAGTTCTTGCAGAGACTATGAAGAAAGATGATATAAGGTAGTATTTTGAGATTGAAGAGAGAGGCGCCTTGCTGCAGAACACAGCAGGCGCTGCATTGGACTCTGCTGTTGCCATGGATGCTCAAGGTTAATCTTGCTCAGTATAAGTGTCAAGCTCTTGGTTTCTTATTTAATGTGTTAGTATTAACTGGGAATGTTTTCCAGTTGTAGCTAATGCTCACTGATTTTGTATAATTTCTGATGTTTGTGGAGGAAGTGTTCTAATTTCAGGATGTGGGTTCAAGCATCTCTAAACTCCCATTAAAAAGCTCTAGATGCTATTTACATCTTCTTTTTTTTTTTTTTT